>JAOVVB010086735.1:0-44175 GCA_028570985.1 Heterobranchus longifilis
TCTGTGGTTCAATGTCACGAGAGTTGACGGAAATTCATGCTGTCTCCTTTTTTGGGTAGTGATATATTATAGCTAAAAAAACTCAAATGATTTCACGTTCATTTTTATGTTGTTTTTTATTTGTTTTGTTTTAATGAGGTAATATAGTTTAGTTTTAGTTTTTCTGAAAGGATATAGTTTTTATTTAGTTCCTGCTTATTTTCATTTTAGTTGACTATAATAACCCTGCCGCAACAATTGTGATGCATATGTTTAGTACCTGTGCTTGTTTGACGTCTGCATTATAACTGAAGTATTTCCAAATGACAGATAATGAGCCATATTTGGCTCCTACTATGATTTCATGCCCTCACTTTGACAGTGGATATGACTTTATATCAACACTTTGAGATAAAGTGAGCATTATAAATTATCCGCACGTGGCATCGGTGCCATTGCTACATCAAAGAAAGAACATACATATATTTAAGGACAACATGTGCCATGGTAGTATGCAGTACAGAGGCTTTTCATTCCACTCAAACTACACCAGCTGGTTTCTTCCACTGAGAGATGTATTGTTATTTTTTCTGTCAGCAGCATGATGAACAGTTTATGCTATCCATATTTGCATTCTTGAGTCACATGATGTGGCAGCCTCTCAATAGACTGCATGCTACATACTCCTACATTGATTGACAAGTGTGGACTTGCATTATGTTTCCAACAATGTAGTTCTCTTTTTAGAGATGCAGAACAGGTGACCTACTTTTTAATATATGTACAGTATCACCTGGTTAGAAGGCAGCAAATATAAGTGAGCTATCAAGATATTCCTGAGCAAACAATCAAGCGTAATGATGACAGCTGCCTGCTAAAATAGCTTTAGCAGTAACTTTCAGCAATGTGACCATGATCCTCTCTGTGATGAATTAGCTGGTGCGCCGTGTTTCGCTGTCACGTCCAGCAGATGCTCTCTCACCTGCTAGTCTTCTGCCCCGAGTCCTGTCCGTTCACTCGTTAACTTTGTGCGTAGTGCTGCACAATATGAGGAAAATATGTGATGTTGAATAATGCGATATTACTTGCGATAAATAAACAGGTAATAAAGTATACTCAGTTCTGCCTTTCTGCTCATTCAGTATAGTGCTAAAATACAACAAACTGCTTAAATAATTTAAAAAAAAGAAAGTCATTGAACTGAACACAAAAGGCACCATAACAAAAGAATATTTACAATTTAAGTTACAAGTTGCAGCAGGGAGAGAAGAGTCTATAGACAACATACACAATATACACACATCTTAGAAACACACACAGGCAGGTGTATGTCAGGCAACAGATCAACATACGTGGGTCGATACCAGGAAAGCATAATGTTTCAGTTCATTCAGATGTAACAGTCATTAAAAAATGACTGACTGTCAACATATATAGGCTACATAAATAAATAAGTATGTACTGTATATCACTAGGCTACATACATGAACACACATATATAGGCCTACATACATGTACATCTACATAAATAAATAAACAAGTAAGCAGGGCCTAAGTGAGAAGGCCAAGAATCCACTCAGTTCACTTAAAATGATTACTGTCTGCGTTTAGTGTGTTTAATGTGCCGCTGGACGGGAGAGACAATGAAACAGTTTAGAGAGGAGTAATCAATCTAAATATTAAATTATTAATTGTTGTAATGGTTGGGAAAACCCTGGATTTAAAAACAACAAAAAAACAGGGCCATATTTGCAAGTCGTCATAGAATTTAGTGGCACGGTCTCCAAAAATAGTCGCAAAATGCGACTAAATGGAGCCCTGGAACAATGTGTTATTGGTGATTGCAGCAGCATTTACTAGCTCCCCTTTTCGGCACTAAATGTTCATCAGACGATGCCGCGCTGCTCTGGCTTTCAGCCTGAACGCACACTACGGTATGCAAATCAACACGGCATCACGTCACTATATCGTTGATATCGTGATGTGACACTTTGTTATCATGGACACATTTATACCGGTATTATCGCGAACGATATGATATGGCACAGCTCTACTAGGTAAAGCTTTATTACCATACTAATGGTTTCAGTGACGGGGTTTAAAATATATTATATCATATAATATTATACAGACCACCCACTGTGAGATACAGCTTTCCCCCGTCCCCTACCTCCTTTTTAATGTGAGGTCAAATTGTGGTGAGTGCACACAAAATCGTCTGTGAAGTTCATTGTCTGGCTCCTCTAATGACGGCGCCCTGAATCAGACTGTGACCTTGCCAGGCTGACACTAACAGGCTCATTTGCAGAGGGACAGTGGTGACACAGTGTTGACCTTGACTGTCCCCCATGTGACCTCCGTCATTTATGTCTGGCTTTCTTTGTTGCTGTATTCACCAACAATACTTTTCCCGTGTAGACGAGTGTACCTGCTATAAACTACGGTTGTATTTTATCTCAATAAGTTCCTGATATCTGCTTTAAACAACACTACTAACTCAGAACCTGGTTGATGCTGTAAAAAAAGGAATCCATCCAGTTTTTTTTGCATGCGTGTGAAATGAGCATTGTGTGAAATAACAGTCATGCGGTCAAGGCCAAGCCGTATAATTAAGGCTGTGTGAGGGTGATTATGCTTTCACTGCTCGTCTAATGTCAGTTTCGATCGTTGTCTCGTGGGCTGCTCAGTTGTTTTAGGATGGAAATGTGATACAGATTGTCACAGATAAATGCCCACAGTTGTGTTAAGGCTCATATTTCCACCTGAAAGCTCTCCTCACACTTTGACTTAAAGGGGAACTTCTGTATTTTTTAACCTGGCCCCTATTTCCCACGGTTTTGTGTCTAAGTGACTAATGGGAACAACATTTTTTGAAATCGGTCCAGTCTTGAGTGAGAGCGCTGCAGCTGGTAGACGCGACCGGGCTGCAATGTGATCTCACGGGGCAATATGGCACCGTCAATGTACGTCCATTAAAAGTGCTTGTTTTTGACACTGACGGGCTCCGATTTTCATTATAAGCGTCTGACAACATTATGGAAAGATGGAGAAGTTGCCGTCATCCTGCCATGCTTTTGTGTTGCCAGGTCAGCACAGCTAATAACATTAGTTTACCTATTAGTCTGCAGCTCTCCACTCTTGGAACGGCACTTTTCTTTAGGAAAATGTGCTTTGATGTAGGATTTCTTCTCCTCTTTGGCTGGCAGGAGTCATCCCGGTCAAAATGTAGACTGCAGACCTGATGGTCTGAAGTGTACGGACCAGAGTGTTAGGATCCATTTGTAGCACAACTAACTACAACTTCAGCCTGTCCATATCCAACAAAGGTAACGTTAGCCTCTGAAAGCTGCGCAAAGTGTAGCTCCACATTTTTCTGGCACAATTCGGAAATGCACAAACACGAAGCACTGTTTTTATTGAAAATATTTTAGATAACACTAAGCTACGCTTTCTGTATTCCAACACAACAAATTCCACCGTTGTCTTCCGACATCAAGTCAACTCTCGCAAGATTTCAGAACGAAACTTCTCCATCTTTCCATGATGTTGTCAGACACTTCTAACAATCTGAGCCCGTCAGTGGCGAAAACAAGCACTTTTAGTGGGCACACATTGATTAATTGCTTTGTGCGATTACATTGCAGCCTGGCTCGAGGCCGTCGGCTGCAGCACTCTCACTCAATACTGGACCAATTAAAAAAAACCTTATCCCCATTAGTCATTTAGACACAAAAACATGGGAAAATAAGGTCCTTTTGAAAAATACCAAAGTGTCCCCTTTAAGTTACTAAACATGCTCAGAAACTGTTGTAAATACTTCAGCACTGTAACGTGTTTGCCTTCTGGGTAGTGCCCCTGAATTGAAGCACCTGACCTTGAGTGCAAATAAAACAATATATATATATATGACGAAACTTATGCGTGTCTCACATTGTAACTGAAAGGAGTTTTTACTTTCAGATTCTTGTGTCTGCTCATAAGCAACACAATGCTTGTAATAGTGCTTTATGTCATGAAATGCATTAAAAAAAATCATACATAAGAACAAAACTAAACACCATATTGTTTAGTTTTGAACATTATAGAAACTATTCAATCATTGAGACAGATTTTTGGGTCTGCCTGTATTGATTATAAATCAGCACTACATAGCTAACATTAACATCAAAGCCTTTTTGTGATTGGCAGGGTGGAGAAACTGCGAGCCAGTGTTTTTCCACTGCAGACATGAATGGACACCCAGTGAGTTCAGCGTGGACAGACTTTTTATCCTGCCTCACCCTTATTGGCTTTGAAATCTCAGCCCTAATGCATTCTATTTATTAGAATTCAGATCAATCCAGGTGAAGGGTGAATAAAAAGGACATGTTTTCTTCTCTGTCCGATATTGAAAGAGTGATTCTTAGCACAACAGCATGTTTGTGGTGATTAAAGCAGGCTGATTTTCAAGGGTCGCTTTGCTTTGGAAATCTTGCTTTCTCCTCTTACGGACTCAAATGATTGCGAGTCTGCTGATTACCGAAAGGGCTTCCGATATGTACTGCTGACATCAAACTTTGAGCAGCAATGCGTGTTTAATTTTATTTGCTCATTGCATTCATTAATCTGATGAAGTTGATCTATGTGATTTTTATTCTAGAAATTCTATTGCAATATATTCCGCCTCTGCAGAATGCATCTGGTTTTTCATGCAGTGATTTCTTTCTCAGTGTCTCTCAGTAATACAGTTGTTTGCCATGAATTAAGTCTTTGTTCTTTGTCAAGCTGTCAAACTCTTTCTCCTTTAGTTTCCACGCATCCCCACTCTCTCTCCCCAGAGTTTGTCATTTTACCACTGATGAAAGCACTTTTCTTTTGCTTTGTCACTTTGATATCGGATTTAACTGACTCATACACATAAAAATCCCAAGAAGTCAGAAAAGCAAAAACAAAAAAAAACAGACTACAATGATGTGAAGTCATGCTCCACTGGACACCACTGCAGTTTGAGGAGTGGGCATACAATGGAGCACGTGTACATCAAGAAGACAGAATTTAAAGAATTTCCTTTTTTTGAGTTTTCTCATTTACTTTTCAGTATTTAATTGTTCTTCAATCTTTTTCTTCCTCGTATTCCTTTTTGTAGTCTCTCTGTGACCTTACCTCCCATTATGCCATTTCCTCTTCCCTTCCACTCCTTCCCACCCAAACCCAGGAGCCCGGCCCCGCCAAGGTGACGGTGACCAGCAGCAGCAGCAGCGGGGGAAGCATCCCCTGCCTGCCCAGCAGCATCGCCAGCGCGGAGCGCGTCCCGATGAGCCGTGCCACTCTGTGGCAGGAGGAGAGCCGCTGGAGCCGGGCCACCATCCCCTGCAGCCGCAGTGCCTCCTGTCTCAGCCAGCTGAGCCAGAGCCAGCCAGACTCCACTATCACTACTCAAGACGGTGAGGACTAAGACGACGGCACGCACGTTCCTCAACATCCTGTATGTCTACTTAAGCTATTGTTTCAGGAGAACGAGGTCTGTTAAGTTGACTTGGCAGCGAACATAAAGGCACTGTCACATGACACATCAAAGTTCCTCACCCGGAGGCTTAAAGGGATAGTTCCGATTTTTGTAGTCAGTGTATTACCTGCAGTAGATGGCAGACGGCACGTCCCCAGTTTGGAGAAGCAGACAGGAGTCCCGACACGGAAGCTAAGCAATGTACTGCTTTTAATCACCTAAAAAAACGGATTAAACTTACATGATTTTTAGAATATTTTCCTCACTTTACCTTGCCATTAAACATGTTTAAGTTTACACGGGGGGGAACTGAAACCGTTATCTATGCTGACAAACAAATATCCGGTCGCAGTAGACCTGCAACTCCCGTGTTCTTTGAGATAAAATGAGATCATAGATGACGGCTTCAGTTCAAGCTGCGTAAACTTAAAAAGGACAATGTAAGGTCAAGTAAAGCAGTGAAAATATTGTAAATATAGCTTATACTTAAACTGATATTAATTGTTTTAGGTCCTAATTTTAGGTGGCTAAAATGTGTTTTCTGCTGCCCCCATCAACAGCAGTACATTGCTTTGCTTCCATGCAACCTCAATTCAAAAGATCCAAACTTTCCCTTTAAGTATACACTTTTTTTCAGATAAGTAATGTATACTATGTTCACACTACATATAGATATAGACTGTTTTGGGTGTTTCATATCTGGCACTGTATCTTTGTTTCAGATGGTGGCACCATGAGCACTGGACGCAAGGTGCGAGTGGAGAGCGGTTACTTTTCCCTGGAGAAGACCAAGTCGGAGCCTTCTCCACCGTCTGCACCGCACTCTCAGCCACCCCAGCATCTGCCCCTGTCCTCTTCGGCATCGTCCTCCTCTTTAGGAGCTCTCAGTCCCAGGTACAACTCTGAGTCCGAATCCCAAACTTCCCCTTATCAACCCTCCCAAGATCCTCTCCCTTCTCCAGGTGCGCTCGTCTCCCCCAGCTACTCCACCATCAGCTCCTCCCAGAGCTCGCTGGACTCCGAACCCAGCGGGTCTACCCCGACCTGGGAGGGACGCAGCGGTGGTGGAGGGAGCGCCGGTAGTGTCGGCGGCGGAGGAGGCAGAGTGGGCCGGCCCGGCAGGGAGTACACATCGCTGTCCGACGTGCCGCGGGCTCGCAGACTGAGTTACCGCGAAGCCTTCCGCTCAGATAAAAAGCGCCAAGAGCTGAGGGCACGGACACGGAGTCCTGGCAGAGAGGAGGTGGCCCGGCTGTTTGGGGAGGAGCGCAGGTAAGAGGTTATGGATATGCTCAGCAAACTGCAAAAAAAATGTTTAAGTTGCATATTTCATACCAGAAACATACATGTAGACATGATTATAATGACAGCCAAACAAGATTAATAATCATTAATGAGCCACTGGTTGTTAGCCCTTGACATAGTCTTAAAACATATGGATAGCATGCCAAGTAATATATTATATAAAGCTCATGCATTGCTTAAAGTTTTTAGCACCACCCTGTGGCTGCTCTCTCTTGTATATCTTGAGCCTCTATTGCTGCTTCCCCCTAGCTCACCAGTGGTTTGCCATTAATGATTTGGGGATTGAAATGCATGATTTACATTCTTTTCTATTGATCTCTTACCTTTTGCTCTTGCTACTTTGCTAGTTTGTTTTGTCGTTTCAATCTTTTCCAGGGGGCTACTGAACAGAGCTTCTCAGAGCTAATGCTCAACCAACCCTTCCACCCCTGTCCCAATGCTGTTCCCTGCTGGTCACCGCTGATTCCTGCTTTCTATCATTTCATCTCTGCACTGCCTGGGAGCGCACACACACACACACACACACACACACACACACACACACACAGGGTTTCATAAATACTTGATTTACTATACTGTGCATATTCAAACACACTGATGGTTGATATTGATGGTGGGTTTACATACAGTTTGATCTCGCTGCCTTTTTTCTGCAGACACACTATACACTAGGGGTGGAATGGTCACAAAATTCACGGTCTTGGGGTCACGGTATTTGGTTTGGTTCTAATTAGTGCAAACAAAAACTGCAGCTTTGTTATTTTTATCTAAAAATCATCAGCATAAAGTGAAGCATAAAATCAAGCAGCACTAGACATTTTATAACAGTACATATGTGCCTGATTGTCAATTCTTAATGGAAAAAAAATGTTTTCTCCAATTAAAGTGGAGTATTTGAAATACAATGAAGGGAGCACGGCTGGATTTCTTATCACAAGTGCCACTTTGACACTGTTAAAAAAAACATACATTAGAGGCTAAGGCCATAAACATTTATAAAGTGCTGGGCTACACACATTAAACCAAACACACACTGTACACAGTTTTCAAAACAACACTGCTCCGTTCATTCTATTTTCATGTTCTTCTGCAAGAAAAATAATGTTTGGGAATTTGGCACAAATGCACGACTCACGTAATGTTACTTTAATCATATGCTGAAATCCCACATCCTCCGTGTCTGCATAGGGCTGCATATCCTTCACTATAAACCCCCCAATGCTTCAGTTGTGGATTTTGTCTGAATCTGCACAGAGAGACTTTTTTTTTTAGAGAGGAGGGAGACAGAGTTTCTGTTTCCTACTCTTCTCCTTTGTGCGCTGCCTGTCCGACACACTGGTGTCACAGAGATGGGTCATCATATTGGAAATATTGTCGCTTGCATAATAAGCCACACGTGTTGCACAATGCACAGTCGTCGCTTTATCCACCACCTTTTTCCATCAGTAACAGACAGTAAATTCTTAATGCTCTCATACGACAGACCGACACTGACTGACATCTGCTGCACTCTACTTGGCGCGAGCCTTATTTAGGTTAAAATAATCCGAATTTGAGGATAAAATGATCCAAACAGTTCGCACATCCTGAGCCGTGACTAGCGAACCTAACGGTTCCGATTTTTTTCCGCAATCCGTTCCATCCCTACTATACACACACACACATTAACAAGTGCAGAGCCTTAAGGTAACGCCGACTGTGTTGCCATTGCTGCTACTTCTGCAATTTAATCCACCATCCTAGACATTTTCCTTTTCTTAAGTTTAATTTCTCATCATATAACACCTAATCTTCTTTAATGTATCTCTGGATTGTTCTCTTTGGGGATATTACCTCTACCTTATGTTGCACATTGATGTCTATGAAAGGGACTTTGAGTCTCGAATGATGTCCAAAGTCAAACTTCCTAAATGTCGTGCAGTAATGGCAGCGTTGCATTCTGCACACAATTATCCGAAACTGCTTGTATCCTTTGCGGACATTGATTTTGGCTCAAATTTTCTTTCATATCATGCTTTGACCTTTATGCTGATTCTGGCACTATTTTAAGGATGATGTGCTGCATTTTTTAAGAAATGTTTTTGTATGCTTTTGTATGAGACTTTTATGTTGAGTGAAATACTGTATGTGCTGTGTGTTGAGTGAAAAGAATGGTCCTCTTGTGTCTCTTAGGCGTTCTCAAATCATTGGCCGATTCGAGGAGGGTCAGCCTGTAGAGCGCATGGACACAAGCAACTCCAATGAGCCCTCCGCTAACACCACGCTAATCCAGAGACAAGGTCGCAGCGAGAGGCGCTATCTGGCTAACAAACATGTATGCTATTCTCTTTGTTACTCCTGAATGACTAAATCTTAAAAATGTGTTAAATATTCACTGATTGGCATATGTACTGTACAATGAGAGTTAGACCTTACTTTGATATGGGATTACTTCAGATTTCTAATAATATTTTTTATTTATTTATAGGAGATGTCACTGGATGCAGGAAAGGATCGTTCAGTCCCCGATGTGTCCAGCTCCACTTTTTCTAATTTAAGAAGAGCCAAGTCACTGGACCGCAGAGTCACTGAGTCCTCAATGACTGTGAGTACTGACAGCACTTCTAAAGTGTACAGGGGCAAAAACCAGTCGACTACAAAATCTTTTCAAGGTCACATTAAATGGCTTTGTGATTCAAGATTGTGTGTGATCCCTCAACACCTTCCCACCAATGAAAAACTGCCAATTGCGTTCAATAGAGCTCTGCAGCAGAGATTAAACCCATTATGCTGCAGTGGTGGTTTGTTTTTTTGGTTAGTTTTTCTCCCTCTGCACCACTTAAACCAACTGTTTTGTAATGTGCACTGCTCAGTAGGCTTGGGCAGTATCTATTTTTTCATACCTTCATGCCATTTTACTGGGGTACATGGTAATACCGTCACATACCATGTATTGTGTGAAAAAAATCTGTGTGGCAAAATATAGCAAAGAAAAACAAGAAAACAAGCATTTTAAAAGTTGTTTGCTTGTCGTCTTGTGGACAGACCTGACAAAGCATTAATTCAGACTTTTTACAAATCTACATCACGCTGTAGTCGTTTCGGCGTACTTTTGAGCAGTTTATTGTAATTAAAAACTGTACCACGAGTAGCGCTGGAACCGGCAGTCATCCCGACGTAACATTACTTCCTGAAGAAAGTAGCGAAATTCATCGAGCTGCGTTCCTTCAGATGATGTTATGAAACTATGATCCAGACGCCGTTTGGTTTTCAGATTTATCTGGGACTTCCACAACAGGTACAAAGCAGCAACAGTCATTATTTCCACCATGGTTGATGAAAGAATAAACACAAATGATAACATCTGTATAAATTTAATAGAAAGAGGAGCGTCTGTATTTTTGACTGTATTGAAATTCATACTGTCAGGATTTCTAAATACCCTGGTATACGGTAATACCGTGATACCGCCCGAGTCTACTGCTCAGGAGAATGACAGTATGCACTGGTCAGCGTACATAATTGAACCCAAACGCCACTGAAACTCCATATGCTGTTGCATATACAATATTAAATTAGCGCTTGTCTTCACAAGCGAGATTAAAGTAGCCCTAAAGTTGCCTCAGGTCGTATCTTCCTGACGTCTGACTCCTACCAGTCTGACAGACTGCTACTGATCCGAGGTCTGCTCAGTGCTGCAGGGGTGCTCCACTCAGCGTGTGGTTGGTCTCTCTGGCCGAGCTGCAGCTGCCAGAACCCCCGCCCACTCAAACACACGCACACATTCATGTACACACCACTGCCGCCACCGCTACTGATGATTATAAATAGCCGGCACAGAAGCAGCCGCAGTCGTGTGTATGTCCCCGGGACAGACGGAAAGAAACAGATTGTCAACATATGAAGTGAAGGCAGTTAGCCGTCAGAATGACTCTCTGCCAGGCGGTCACACCACACCTGATGAAGCTCAACAAGAACAAGGTATTGTTGAGTGAGCAGAGGCCAGGTTTTGGATGAATGATTGACTTTAGAGTCTATAAACAGACTTGAGCTTGGTTTCACTGTGCAGCAGTTTGTGTTTCACAGGGAAAGTCCAGCTCCCGCCAGTCAGTCTCTTTAGCTGGAGCTACGTATCTGCACTTATACTTGAGCTGAGGTAGTGACCTAAATGTAAACAAATGCGCAGAAATGCAACAGTGTTTAGGGAGATGTCAATTATGTATTCTGATTACATCAGTGATGAATGCTCACTTAGTGACGACTTCTATTACAGTGACAAATATGATTTTATGCCGCCTTTTCTCTATTAATCTATTTGTGCCTGCAACTGAAATTTTGAATTTCCTTTGGAAGTTTTTTCTGGGCTTGCCTAAGCACAAATCTGAAGACATTTTCAAAATCGGTCAAACCTTTTGGCTGAAAAGTGAGTTTTTCTTACCATTTTATATCTAGTCTTTGGGAACATGAAACTACTGTTTTTTTCTATATTCTTTTCTGTATATTTTAGGAAAAAACAGTAATCCCACGTGTACAAAACTACAAGGGAGCACAATACTCTGATATGTATGTAAATACCAGATTTCAACAAATGTGGCATTTTTTCTTATCATACCAAACGTGGTCTGTGGGCACAAATGGGTGTGGTTGATGTTTAATCAAAAGTCACTGAATTTCCGTGTTTTTCTAAATTGATTTTAATGAGTTAATCTAGTTGCATTATGTAATATCACATCACTCTAATCTGTCTTAATTGCAGCCAGATCTGCTGAACTTCAAGAAAGGATGGATGACAAAGCTGTATGACGATGGAATGGTAATTTGCTTTCATTAGTGAGATTAAATGACATCTGCTTCTACTGAATAACATCATATTCTACTCAGAGGACTGGTGAAATGCAATAATGGTGTCTGTTTTTCTTCTTAGTGGAAGAAACACTGGTTTGTCCTGACGGATCAGAGTTTGAGGTACTACAAGGACTCAATAGCCGAGGAGGTAAAACTTGTCTTCAAGTGAGATTTGTGTGGTTTTGACATTTAATTTGAATGAACAGGCAATTAACAAGTTGTTATTGTTTTTTTGTTTTTTTTAACTTTTTTTCCTTAGGCTTCAGAACTGGATGGTGAGATCGACCTCTCCACATGTTACGATGTCAAAGAGTTCCCGGTCCAGAGGAATTACGGCTTCCAAATCCTGGTGAGTGGTGATTCTTCACGTCAGCGATTGTCCCGCGTCATTAGTCACCGCTAAAGATGAAACTCATTGTCTCCACACACTTGAGCTCTGTTGTCTTCTGCCAGTCTATAAACAGCCTTCGACACCGCGTGGTGCAACTTTAGGTATCAGGTTTTGTCTTTCTGAAAGGATTCTTTGTCTCTCGTGACGGGAGTCACTTGACTTGTCATCTCTCTGTGTGCGAGGCTGACATCATGATGGTCTAAATCTGCTGCAGCTCCGCTCGTCTCTCTGAACCCATGTGCCCCACATCCCGCACAATATGTTTACCTAACCTGTTGCATTCAAAAACCTCGTCCGTGCTTGTCCACATTTGTTCAATCGCACTCCCGTTTTGGTAATTTAACTCTGAACCATAATTGCATAATAGTTGTGCAGTTCTGTGGATGCTGCTGCGAACCCTATGACAGAATACGTTTGTCATATAATCCGTTGGCCATTAAACATTTTTAGCACTTGTTGCTGGCAAAATACTTAACAGACGCATATAGTTTCAATGCAGTTCAATCATTATCCATTTGATGTCAGTGTGTTCCTGCTACATATAGATTGAAGCTTGCCATAATAATCCTATATGAGGATAACTACAAGGTCATTTCTTTTGTTTACATTTGCTCGAAGCAGCTTCCGCAGCTATTTTCTCTGCAGGAGGTCAGAAATAGAGAAGTCGGGGGGATCGTTGTCTCTTTGGCTGAGAACAACATGGGTTTGGTGTTGAGAAATTAATAACTCCGGTATTAATGTCTGCTCACTCTGCTCCATGGTCAGACTGGAAGGGGCTGTTGTTCTGTCATTGCAGTTAAAGCAGTGGAATAACCCCCATTACTGTGTCATCAGAAGCTTTAATGAATAACTGTGTTCTTGTAAAAATCACTTCCACTAGAGGCCACTGTATAAAAGGTGTAACTTCAATGTATTGCACACACTGTGAAGCTGAGTTACAAGACAATGGAGTTCAGGATACCTCTGTTTTAAAGGGAGATATGTACTGCTCAGAACGGTTTTCTAAAAATTAAATTTTTTTTGGCAATCTAGGGCATTAACACTGCTGTCAACTAAATGTAATATTGTGTAATTGTATATGTATCTGCCTCAACCCATTTTTCCATTAAAGCCAGAGACTATTAACATTAAATATTTGTAAAAAAAAAAAAATTAAAAAAATAAAAAGAAATCCCCAAACTGAAAATGTGTATGATTAAAATATGTTTTCCATGTAATAGATTAGTAGCAGTAGCAGTTGTGAAAGCACCAGTTTCACACCGATCCTAAATCCTGCACTCAAGCTTCCCACATTTGTGACAAATCAGCAGCCCTGCAGGATCTAGTGCACTGGGTCTTCAGGGCAACAACAGCAACACATTTTTTTTCCCACATAAAATGATATGGTTTAACACAAGGTTTGTGTAAATGGCTCTGTTGGACTTTCAAAACTGTAGTTTTGCTGTTACTGTGGCAAAAGGGGAGGAGCAATCGTAGAGGACAAAGTCATTCAAGTTGAATGTATTGCATGTAAAACTGAAACATGCTCTGTTACATGTGTTACTGGTCTCGACGGTGTAGTGACAGACGGCCTAAAAATACTTCTCCTCAGCTTTGTGTCAGTGTGATGCTTTGTTGTTCTGCTTTTAAGCAAGCTTTCAAACCCCTCACTCATTGTAGTTTAACAGCAAAGGAGAAGTGAGGCTGAGGATGTTTTTCCTCATTTCACAGTTTTCACAAGAGGTCACTGAAGGACATCTAATGCAGTAAATATAAATTGTCCACCCACCTGAGAAAATGAGAAACAAATTAGTCTGTCCACTGAAACAGGAAAGCAATTCCACTGCTGCGCATCACAGGCTTGTACAAAAACAAGTGCTTTGTTTTCAAAAATGTCAAAAAGGTATTTCGATCCACATGTTGTCTCATCCCTGTCAGTCATTTAAATGAAATGCCTTTCTGTTTTCAGTGTAAAGAGGGAGCGTGCACCCTGTCAGCCATGACCTCTGGAATCCGCCGCAACTGGATTCAGGCCATCATGAAGAATGTGCGGCCCACTATTGCCCCCGATGTCACCCGGTAATACCCAAAGAGGATTAACACTTTAACCACCGGCAGATGTAACGACTGCTTTTCTCACGTTATTTTATTTTAATCCCTCTCTCCTCCTCACCCTCTCTTTCCTTCTTTCTCTTCCTCCCTCGACCGGTATTTTCAACCTGCTTCCAGGAAAAACATCTCTCTGAAACTATCCGTTCTGAAGCCCAGGTTGGAGTGCTTGTGTGTTGAATATCTCCCCCCCCCCCTCCTCGAACAGTGATGTAATTGCTCAGCAATGTCAGCCCCAGCGTGTCTGTCGTCCCGCCCTATGTCATGTGATTGTTGAGTAACGTCTCCCTGTCAGTTGTGCCACTGTAGAGACACACGCTGCAATCACATCAACATACGAGAATAACCTACCCGAACCTTTTGTTGATCAACAGCAGAGTGTGAATTTAATGATCGTTGTAGTGTGACTGTCCACTCACAGTGATCACAGGACAACAACAAAAGCACAACTGCAGCACAGATGGAAAAAGCCTTGAGTGAATGGAGAGAAGAGCTGAGATAATAAAGGTCTTTCCCTGTGACTGTTCCAAAACAACAGTCGGTGTTCGTACAAAGTCTTGACAGTTTGGAAAATGCTTAATTTTAACTGCTATGTTTTCAATTCAGGAATATGCTTAATGTTCAATATTCATTTAAAAATATTTGAGAGTTTCAGCTACACAATCACACATTTAATATTTGAAATGAAACAATCCCGTTGTCACATACAAAGTTAATATGAACAGCTGGTAAAATAAACAACGTGACAATATGAATTGATCGCTGTAAAGGAATTCTGCTAACTTTATAAACTTTATTTTTTGCAAATTGCATTTTAATAACAATTTGGATGTGATTTAAAAGGCTTTTCCTTTTCTTTTTTTCTTGAAAAGTGCTTGAATTTTACTCTTAAAAAGCTGTACAAACCCTGAACAGTTCACCTGAGGATTCTTTTTAACTACCTAAACATTTATTTTTCATTTTTAAAAGCTGAGTATTGCCTTTCAGATGGCTCATCACACACGATACTGTAAACACGCTCTGACCCGCATCTACTAAGTCACACACTCCTGCCTGTGTGTCTCTGAGGCAGCTCTCTCCAAGGGAAGAATGTGTGATATTTTTGGCATTTCTGCAAAGACGCCTCACAGACACCTCTATCTCATTCTTGAGCTCTGTCCCTTCTCATTTTTCCGTTACTCATACCTCCTGACACCTCCATGCACAACGTGGCGAAAATAGATTATTCCGTCAGGTCACCTTTTTTAAAAATGCTCTGCCCCTCAACACTACAAGTGCCAAATGCATTCTTCACATTAAGCTACTGTATGCAAATAGCATTAACATTGGAGCTAAAGGCAGGCATCTGCCATCAGGCTTACCTCAGACTGTTAACACCAAAGCTGCTTTCAGCGTAATGCAGTGTGTCATATAAGCATTTTGATGCTAATGTCTTGACTTTGATGCATTTCACTGATTATCATGCTTTTAATGCGCAATGAAATTATGCTGCTCTGCCACAAATGTATGTATTGTTTGTCCAGCAAAGCTTTATGTAATGTAGCTTAAGCTAATGTAAATGTAAAAAAAAAAAATCATCATTGCGTTCTGTTAAAGCCATCTTACATATCCTCTTTCCTTTATGTGTTTTGTTCATTCAGATCCCTCCCTGAGGAGAAGATAAAAGCCAACGTGATGTTGGAGCCGTGTCCGCAGGCCAACCCCGAGCCAAGTCCCGGTCCCGAGGCCCCCAAGTCTGACGTCCACCGACAGCCAGCCGGCAACAATGCCTCCGCCCCTCACTCTGAGCCCCGTAAAAGCCGAGTTCGTGAGCGCAGACGAGAGGGTCGCTCCAAGACTTTTGATTGGTCCGAGTTCAAAATGGAGCAGACAGAAAAGCCCAAGAAGGAACGAGCGGAGACAGTCGACCTCAGCTCATCATTCTCCAATACGTCCTCATATTGCTCTCCCTCCTCTTCCCCATCCTCACTGGCGTCCTCTCCTGTCTCTACCTCCTCCCTCCAGACCTCGTCTGTGTCAGGCGCTCACCCACCTTCTATGACAGTAGACGCAGAAAGTGTTAGGAGGGGTGTCCCTCCACATAGCACCACCAGTGCAACCCACATGCCAAATACGGTTACTGTTACCATGACCTCCACGCTAAACACAACACCACCGGTACCGCCATCCATACCTGAATGCCAAGAGCAAGGAAAGATGGAAGTAGACCACCCTACAGCCATGCATCCTGCTAGCGAAGATAAGAACAGAACCTCAGATGTCCGAGAAGAGATCGAGCAGCGATGGCATCAGGTGGAGACAACGCCGTTGAGAGAAGAGAAGCAAGTGCCCATCAACACAGCTTCAGGAAACTCCGGTAACTCTGAAAGATTGCCTGCACATGAGCTCGCCGCGCTGCTAGACAAAGAGGTGCGTTTCCTCACTGTGGTCATATACATGGTATCTGACCATCTTGTGCCTTTCATTCATTATTCCTTCTCTTTTTTTCGTTCAGTTGGGACAGAAGCAGCAGGAGCTGGACCGACTACAGAAGCAAAACAACGTTTTAAAAGAGCAGTTGGAAGATGCACTAGGGAGAGAACAAAGTGCCAGAGAGGGCTATGTACTGCAGGTACTACACTCACCGTCCATTGTGCAGGATTAGTAGGGGTTTTAAAATTTGACGTGTACAAATAGTATTCTGACATGAAATCTTAAGCATTAAAATGTTAAATTGCAAGATAGTACATATATTGGTCAAACGTGGTGCAGTAAATGTTATCAACTGCACCTGTGTAGATTGTATTTTTGTCTACTGGCTCACAATAGATCAGATTTATGTGTGGCTACTGTAACTTGTATAAAATTCTACTAACAGGTGTGGGTGCTTATTCTCTGAAACTGATATGCATGGTTGTGGTGTTCTTAGCATGAGTTTTCACTAACTGTTTTTACGGAGTTTCACATCTCCTGGGAAAAATAATTGATTTGATCTGATATGCTTAAGGTAAGAAACTTGATCAAGAAGCCTTGCGCTGTGCTTTTTCTCTCCTGTTCATTTGTGCTTTGTCTGTGTGCCCTTTCCAAGCTTGATTTCTGCATGCTTTTCGGTGTTTCAGAATTGCATACTTTAACTAATTGCTTTTTTTACATTCTGCAGTTTTCAGTTATCACAGAGCCAGAATGTCATTGTTTTTGTATCCCATCATATTTACTTTGCAAAAGTGAATTAGTCGTTTTTTTTAAATCACTATATTAGGGACCCATGCACATTTTGTTTTTCTTTTGGGGGTGGGGTTATTCATTTACACCTTTCAATTTCCACGTCACCTCTGAAAAAGCACAGTGGAAGCTGGGCAAAAAATATCAAAAGAGATATTGATATCAGGAAAGGAGAAAACTTATTTTCCTGTTTACCCCCGAGATGTGGTTCTCCGTATATGGTAAGAGAAGTAAGGTAATGTCATTAATGAAACTGTCTCATCAATCTTTTTCAAGAGTGCAACACCCCCTTCCTCTTCACCGCACAGAGTGCCATGGCAACGCCTGCACAAGCTTAATCAAGATTTGCAGGGCGAGTTGGAGACCCAAAAGCGCAAGCAGGACCTTGCTCAGCAACAGATTCGGACACTAAAGAGAAGCTACACAGAAGCCCAGGATGCTGTAGACCACCATGAGGCTGGTATTCAGGCTCTGCAGACTAAACTAGCATCTGCAATGGCTGAAATCTTGGCCAGCGAACAGGCTGTGGCCAGAATGCGCAATGAGCTCAAGCTAGAGCAGGAGCGTTCAAAGGAACAAGAAGAGGAATACGGCCGTGGTGAGGCCACCCTACGAGCCCAGCTAAAGGACAGTGAAGATAGACTCCGTGAAGTAGAGGCCAGCCTCTTAGAGAGAAGCCAGGCCCTTAGGCATCTGGAGCGCCAGCAGGCCCTGCAACGAGACCACATGAGAGAGATTCAGAGGCTGCAGGAGAGGCTGCAAGAGGTGACCGCTCGGCTAAACGCAACCGAAGAGGGTCAGGCACTGAAGGAGGAGCGCCTGAGGAAGGAGCAGCATAGCATGCAAGAGAGTCATGAGAGGGAAAGACAGAATCTGTGTAAGAGATTAGCTGAGGCTGAATCTTCACAGAAAGAGATGGAGAACCGACTGCTAGAGGCTGAGCAGCAGGTGGAGGCCCTGTTAAGAGGGAGGCGGGCCTCTGGAGGAAAGGAATGCAGGGAGGAAATGCTGAAGTTGCAAGAGGAGCTGGCCCAGAAGGCCGGCATGGTAGAGTCATTGAGGGAGAGTGTGCGTAGGCTAGAAGAAGAGAAAGGCCATCTAACCTGCCGCTGTCAGGAGCTTATTAACCAGATTGCAGAAGCAGACCGTGAGGTGAATAAGCTCCGCAATCGCCTGGAAACAGAAGAGGCTGATTACTACACCCTGGAGCACTCATATGAGAGGGCTACCCAAGAGTTTCAGAAAATGAGCCAGTTCCTCAGAGAAAAAGAAGAGGAGATCCGGCAGACTAAGGAGATGTATGAGAGGCTGATGGCACGCAAGGAAGAGGACTTGAAAGAGGCCCTTGTTAAAATGGCTGCACTTGGCAACAGCTTGGAGGAAACGGAACAGAAGTTGCAAGCTAAGGAGGAGCTTCTTTGTCAAATGAGTCAAAGTCTCTTAGATAAGGTTGAGCCCTGTAGTGCTGAAAAGGATCTGCAAGCCAAGCTTGTGGTTGCAGAGGACCGCATAGCGGAGCTAGAGCAGCATCTCAATGCCCTGCAGCTGGGCTACGCTGACCTACGCATGGAAAGGCAGCAAATTCCAGAACAGAGCAAGAAGGCAAGGCTTAAAACATCGGCCTCCTTAGCAGCCAACACAGAACTCTTACTTTCCTTTGACAATACATCCAAGACAGAGAACTGCCCAGATGATAAGGAATCTCAAGCTAAGAGACCAAGGATACGTTTTTCCAGTATTCAGTGCCAAAAATACATGAATCTAGATGGCCTGGACACTAGCCATGAGACTAGTACCTTTGCAGACACAAGACAAAAAGTTAACCAGGATGTAAATGAAGACATCCATCTAAGTGAAGAAAACCTCTCCTCTGATATCCCTTTCTCTCACAGTAGTGACCCAGAGAAGTTTATCTCCATCATACATGCTCTAGAGACTAAGCTGCTAGCCACTGAGGATAAACTGAGAAACCTCACACAGACTCTAGAAGAGCAACGATCCATCCAAGCAGAAGACATGTCCAAGATTGATCTAAAGATGACAGAAACAAAGCCTCACCCTGTTAAGGAGTCTAGTTGTGGGAGTGGGATACAGAGTAGCGCTGCCAATAAGCCTTATGCCAAGGCCTTGGTGTGTGTGGAAAATAGTCGAGTGAAAGTCAGGACTATTCTCAGTGGCTCTCATGATTCCACTGATTCACAGCTGCACTCATTGTCAGAGATAGAGAGCGATCTGTTCAATGCATCTCTGTACATCCAACAAGGCCAAAAGACGTTGGAAGAGCAATCACCAGCTGTCCATCAAAATCAAACCCCAGAGACTCTAGATAAAGAGGCTTTGCACCTCTTTGCCAAAACATTGTCGTTTGAGGCTGTCGTTTTGAACAAGATGGCTTTGTTAATACAGACTTCAAAGTCCGACCTCCTGCAATCTCTTGCGGAGATATGGGAAGACATGGAGAACATTAAAAGGGGCGACAAAGATTGCTTGGCTATAGTTTATGCTGATGTCTTGACCAGGAAGTTGATGTTAGAGAGTGCTTTCTGGAAAGAATTGGAGAAAGCCGAGACGGATGTTGTGAAATCCAAAGAGGGCAGCATTTCAGCTGATGTAGATGTTGATGCCACAGTTATCTTTAACACCTTCATTAAAGCAGAGTTAGCCTACTCTATTCAAAACCTTAAACTTTGCTATGAAGAGAAATTCAAAATACTGAAAAGGGAGTTGACTGAAGCACATGATAACCTGCATCAAAGGGAAATGGCACTGAAAGCAATTATTGAAGCTTCCAAAAGGCCTGATTTGAAAAGTGTAATAAAAGAGGTAAAAAATAACTTTGGGTTTAGTAAACAGAAGTTGGCAGACATTCGCCCCCCTGAACTTGCTCCCTACATGGAGCAGATTGAAGTGGAAGAGGCTAGAGTCTTGGCTGAGGGAATCGTAGACAGAAACTTGGCTGGAGAAATGCCCTCTTGCGGCGTTGACTCTATTGAATCACTGCAAAATGCACACGACAATCTGGCTAATGAGCTTCAAAGACAAGCAACAATCCTCCATCAGTATGCTCAAGAGATAGAAAGTGGTGGAAACCATCCTGGACTGGCTAAAATGATCCATGCTCTTCTGGGGCAACAAACTTCACATAGTTTCACAAGTACCTCTCTCTGTATGCGTGAAGCCCTAATCCAGGCTCAAGTGGCTTACGTGGCATGCAGGTTACGGGCCATGCACGAGCAAGACTTGGGCTGGTGTAAACAGACAGGTCAGAACATGGATGCTCTCGTCCAGCAGCACGCCCGCAACGTCAGCGCAATCCAAGAGAAATACGAAGTCTCCTTACAGGATGAGCGCCAGAACTTCACACAAACGGTGTCCACTCTCCAAAGGGAGAACCACACGCTAAAGAGTGAGATCAGCAAACGTGTGAACCAGCTCTCCCAGCAGCAGGAGCAACTGGCCATCCTGGAGGAGCATTTCCAGAAGGAGACCGAAGAGCTGAAGCAGAGGCACAAGCAAGAGTTGAGCCGAGCAGAGAAAGGCCGTGCCTCAACGGAGCTGGCCCTCATGGAGACAACGGCCGACAGCCAACGGAAGCTGGAAGTCCTGCTGGTGGACATGGACACCATGGAGGAGCGGCACGAGGGTCACGTGAGGAAACTGGAGGAGCAGTTTGAACAGCGGATTTGTGAGCTCCAGCATCTCCACAAACAGGAGATTGAAAAGTTACATTCCCAGTATATGGAAAACGTTCAATGTATCCAAAAGCACCAACAGGACAAAGCGGGTCTCGAGGTTTCCCACTCGCCTCTTTATGATGAGGCCGCTACACCAATGGAAGAGGAAGAGCAGGGGAAGGGGGAGGATGCACAGACCATGTCAGAAGTGGACTCCATGGTGATTCTGAAGGACCGGATCCAGGAGCTGGAGGCTCAGATGAGCACCATGAGGGACGAACTGGAGAACAAGCACCTAGAAGGAGATGTGGCCAGCCTGAGAGAGAAATACCAGAGAGACTTTGAAAGTCTTAAGGTTTTTGCTCTTTCATTTTACCTTTTAGTGGTTTTTTTAGTAAGTGAGAGAGTACTAGATGAGTAGTAAGATAGCTTAATAACAAGCTGTTTTGGTCATCAATCTACTAATATGCACAGAGGGTTTGGAGTTGGGAAATGGTGTGATTTGAGAAATTTATGAAACTTGCAACCTAGATTATATCAGTTTGCTTGCATCTCTGGTGGCATACTAGCAGCGTGGTTTTAGGGATGGAAAGGTCAGTCCGTTGATCTACCATTTTGGTTATGACTGAAATATCTCAACAACTAGTGGGCGATTGCCTTCGGTGATCCCGACTTTCGATTTACAGCCAATAGCGAGTCAAATGTATCATCATTATCTTGTGAAATATATCCACATGTACTAGATGGATTGGTGCAAAATTGGGAACAGACATTCATGGCTCCCAGGCGATGAACCCTAATGTCTGTGGTGATGCCCTGAATTGTGCTCTATAGTCTAATCAGCTTTTGGATGGATCGCTGTGAGAGTAGATTGTAGTACCTTTGGTAACTTTTCACCTAGCACCAATTATGGTAAAAATTTCAATTTGTCTGTACTTCATGGTACTTAATTTTATGATTTCTCACATAGCCAGACCTATCTCCACAGAGCTGTGTCCACACTGGGGGGGAGGTCTGGATTCAATAGCTTTCACTCCGGTATAGTGGAAACAACTTCCTCCAGCCGGGGTCTTCTCCCAGCGGAAGTATAGGCTTCATACCGACACTGCTTACATAGCAACCCAGACTAAGTCGGAACAAACACCAGATCAAAAATGAATCTGGAATTATAGAGGCAATACCGATGCATGAAAAAAAAAAAATGCTGATCCGATGGCTCAGGCTAGGACATGACTAATAGTTTGACATAATGATGCAAAGCAATCTGTTTCAGGTTGTCACCACTCCTGACTATTAAAAGTATAAAATGCCTTGCCAAAACTGCTTCTTCATTGGGCCATCAATAGACACACCATTTCCCACATCCAATAATAGAAGGAAGTGCAGTCTAATAATGACAGAAATGCATCTCTGCTAGAATAGAATTTCACTGCTTTAACTCACTTTCTTACTAACATAGCTCGGCTTCAAATCAGAGAAAGCTTGCATGACTTCTGTCACTGATTTTGCATGACTCTCCATGTAGCCTAGTGAACTATTAATAGATAGTGCACTGAATCTATAGTCACAAATTAGAATATACGTGCTAACTGCAAAATTAATTTGGTGCTAACAGATTGCTGATCTTTTCTTCCCCCAGGCCACGTGTGAACGTGGCTTTGCAGCAATGGAAGACACACACCAGAAGGTAATACACGACCTCCAGAGGCAGCATCAGAGGGAGATTTCCAAACTCATGGAAGAGCGAGAGAGACTATTGGCTGAGGAGACTGCTGCCACAATTGCTGGTAAAGAAAACTCTTATTACCACCCATAGTTACTATACTTTTAACAAGACCGACATACAGTAAATAAATGTGTGTGATCTATCTTAAATGTAGCTATTGAAGCGATGAAGAATGCACACAAGGAGGAACTGGAGAAGACCCATCGTTCCCAACTGAGTGGACTGAACTCAGACATTGATGAACTTCGCTTACAATACGAGTATGTTTTAAGAACACAAAATCTATTGCTAATGAGAAGCACCATATTTTCTGTAAAAGAGTTTACATGTTCATTTCACTTTGTCTTTGATTTAAAAGAAATGTAAAAGATCGGAGCATGCCAAGGTAACACTGCATTCACAGGGATTCAGGCAGACGTTAAGATGGACAACACCTTTTGAACAGCACAGGAAAAACAAACAGTCAGACGGAATGGCAGGATGGCAGTGCAGTGTATGTTGGATGATGTCGTATTGTTTACAAAGAATGGAATAAAACATTTTTTTGTGTCTATTTTTAATGTAATTATTCTACTAATGCATGTAGTTTCTTGTAATATGTCTCTTGTAATATATTGCCCATGTTTTCTCCTTGTGAGAGAGCTACGTAACATCCAGGTGTAAATACCGTCACAGGAGGACCTAGTTTTACCATCCTGCTCTCGTCCACTAAAATGATATCCAGTTTGGTGTCCACCGTCCGCCTGAATCCATGTGAATGCAGCATAAAGCTTGACAGTCAAACCTTGAAAACGCTATTCATGTTTCTCATGAGTCCTGAGGTAGAAAATGTTTGTTACTCAATAGTATGGCTTAGGGGGATGGCCAGAGAATCCATATAGTTTAACTCTGTGTTGCAGTAATAACAAGTGTAAATACTCTGCCTTGTCAGCTTATCTACGGCTGATAAACTGGAGCAATCTTTTAAAAGGCTTTTGGGAAAATCACTATCACATGATGAAAGGATGCACTCACTTCTAGGCTGGTTTGGTAAACATCAGATGAGAATTGATATTGTGCTGATGTGACTGCAGGGAGGAGCTGCGGTCCATCCAGAGAGAACTTGAGGTGTTGTCGGAGCAGTACTCTCAGAAATGTCTGGAGAACGCTCACCTGGCGCAGGCACTGGAGGCCGAGAGGCAGGCCCTCAGGCAGTGTCAGAGAGAGAACCAGGAGCTCAACGCACACAACCAGGTGCACACACACACACTCACCTGTGTACAAATATTTCCTCAGGGTCACCTGCCTTTCGACGTAACTGTTCTAAGCCTCTTCTTTGTGGCATTTTTAGGAGCTGAACAACCGTCTGGCAGCAGAGATCACCAAGATGCGCTCCATGACATCTGAGGACGGAGTAGGAGACACAAACACCACGATACAGGGAAAAGAGCTCTACGAGTTAGAAGTAAGGTTCAAGCAACAAATCACTTCAAACAAACCAATAAAATACAAAGATTTACATAAAATCCTGCTTACGAAACATATCGTCATATCAAGTCTGTACTAGTGAGGTTTAAATAGCAGCTGATGCTCCGGAGGCAGTTTCTTTCAGTCTTGTAGTCCAGTGGTTCCCAACATTTTTGGTATGAGGGTTGTCAATATGTAGGTTGTTTTAGTCAGCAATTGTAGGAGTACCACCACTACTACTACTACCACTATTACTACTAATACTACTTAGTGTGAAGTTGAATGTTTCAACTTTTTATCCATTATTTTTACCCAACTATTTCAACTTTTTATTCATTATTTTTTACCTATTTCAACTGTTTATCCATTATTTTTACCTAACTATTTCAACTTTTTATCCATTATTTTTAGCTCACTATTTCAACCATTTATCCCTCATTTTTAGCTAATCATTTGAACTGTTTAGTCATTACTTTTAGCTACTTGTTTAAACTTCTGTGCTCGCTTGCTAACCAGTTTTCACACAGTCTTGCATAAGTGCAACATGGTGTTCGGGTGTTACAGTCGATATATTCTTTTTTTAAATTAGTTGAGCTGTTCCACAATCTTTCCAAGTCCCCCTGGCAACAGCCGAAGTTCCCCCTGGTTGGGAGTCACTGTTGTAGCCGACCTCACTCTTGTTTTCAACATCATCTTCTTTTGTTCACTCTCTTCTTCAAGGTGATGCTGCGGGTGAAGGAGTCGGAGGTCCAGTACCTGAAGCAGGAAATCAACTCCCTGAAAGACGAGCTCCAAGCTGCCCAAAGAGTAAAGTTGTTTTTTTTTTTCTGTTAAGATAGAACTGAAAAGCCCTTTCAACTGGGGACATCCATGAATTCCTAGCTGAGAGACAGCATGGGTACCCTTTATCTGAAATGCCAAACAATGTGTTTTCAGGACAAGAAATATGCAACAGATAAGTACAAGGACATCTACACAGAGCTGAGCATCGTCAAGGCCAAAGCGGAGCGGGATCTGAGCCGGCTCAGAGACCAGCTGCAGCTGGCTCACGAGGCTCTGGGGGAGCCGACGCTGGAGGAGGTGGAGCGAGGAGGATACGGTATGAACTAGGGGGGTGGGAAGATTCATCCATTTGCATCAGTCCACGATGCGAGTGCACTGATTTAGACCTGAAAGTCTACGCTTTGACATTTCTACTCCACTCTTCTTGCTGTAACTTGTGCGCAGCGCCGACCATCAGAACTCCTGCGCACATACACACACAGACCTGCACATACACATTCATCATATCGTATCGGTAGTTGCTGCATATGTATCTTTAATGTATCGGATCGTTGGCAGTGCATCGAGATGTGTATCACATCGTCTCAGACCAGAGATGCACATCCCTAATATGAACTAATAGAAATACAGTGGGCCTCGTGATATAAACTATTTTTGACTTTTTTTCTGTGAGGCTTGCTTGTACAAGTGGTCCAAGATTTATCAAACTCTTAAAGGAATACTTCACACACCCTCAAAATGACCATTTGTAAAAGATGATAAACTGTTAGAAAATAAAATACATAACATAGTGTTTTGAAAAATCCTAAATAAGATCCTTAATTTTAGAAAAATTTAATAAAAATGTGTAGTTTGATTTTCCTTTTTCCTTGTTTTTTTTTATCTCGACAGTCTCAACCAATTTTATAATAAACAAATCTCCACACATCTTAACAAGTGAGCAGCTTTAACACCTCCTTTTCTCTGTTTTCCCTCGTATATCCCTCTCCTCCTTTTCTGTTTTCCCTCATATATCCCTCTCCTCCTTTTCTCCATTTTCCCTCATATACTCCTCCCCTCCTTTTCTCTGTTTTCCCTCATATATCTCTCTCCTCTTTTTCTCTGTTTTCCCTCATATATCTCCTCCACTTTCTCCTGTTCAGTGAGAGAAGTGAGCTCTTGTTTTCATGTTTTTATCCACGCAACTTTAAGGAAAACATTCGTTAGCTTGTTGTTGGACAATGAATGCTTTGTCTCGTGGTACTTCACATTATTGCTTTTAATAATGGCCACGTCTCGGAACTTGCGAGACATACGGGGTTTGAACTTTGCCCGTGGGAAGAATGAACATGTAATCAACATCTTCCGTTCTTGATGAAAAGCTCTGTTTTCACTGTCTAGTTTCCTCTGACTCACTTACTGTATTTCTCCGTTACTGCTGAGTGTCCTCTTCCTCTCCCCTTCACTGGCCTGTGTGTTAAATGTCACTGACGCAAATGCACACATTTGATTGGCTGAGTAGCGTAGTGAATACAACGCATGCAATTGGTTTCCTTTGCCACTAAGCCAGAAACGCTCTGTCAAAATGTAGTTATTCTCAATAACTTTTGGGTTATAAGTCTGGGTCCGGACCTTGACCTCGGTCCGCCTATTAGTGATCTCTGCCATATATTGTATAATGGATTTTATCGTAATGTTTCTAGAAAAAAAGTCGCAATGTTGAGAGAAAAACTTAATGTTGAGAGAAAAAAGTAGTAATGTCTTGAGAAATTTAATGTTTTGAGAAAAGTTGCAATGTTTTGAGAAAACCGTCATAATGATTTCAGAAAAAAGTTGTAATGTTGAGAGAAAAAAGTTGTACTTTTTTGAGAAAAGTTGTAATGTTTTGAGAAAAAACTTGTAACGTTGAGAGAAAAAACTCGTAATGTTTTGAGAAAACACAACAAAGCAAAATGTAAGATAAAGTGCTTCCAGTGTGTTTTAGTGCCGTTATAAGAAGTTTAAGCATATTCCGTTGATTATTGGGGAGAATATCGTGAATCGCAGTTATTTTAGTCAGGATAATCGTGACATGAATTTTTCCTATCGTCCCACGCCTAGTCGTATGTGACCTGTAAACTCTGACACGTCTTCCCTCCTAGATATCATGAAGTCCAAAAGCAACCCTGACCTCCTGAAGATGGCAGCTGCTGCAGCCAAACGCTCGGAGCGCACCATGAGGTCAAAGGTGGGTCTCCTGTTAAGCAGCCAGTGCAGATATAATAAGTCCTTCATCCCAGTGTGGTGTTCATGGATCTGTACCACCCATTGTTCCACATTGCTTCAGCAGCAACACATTGAGAACTGACAGAGCAGTGCTGTTTACATTTCTCCCACCACACAAGTAATGACTTACTGCCATCTGCTGGTCACCTGCAGAGTTGCATGCAGCATCGCATGTCCACTGTTGCATCATTATTGGCAGCGTTCCTGCCGGGCTGCACTGCTTTTTTTTCTCTTCTTTTTTTTTTTTGTGACTCCATCAAAACTGCGGTCTTGGGATTGTGATGCAAATGAAACAGCACAGCAGTCTAACACACACACTTGCCGGTGTGTTTTCTGTCCTCAGTCTGTGAGTCGAGACATGCCCTGGGACAGTTAGGGCTGCTGAGGACGTGTAGGCCTCCTCCCCCCTTCTCCTTTAGGTAAACCAAAGCAGACGGGTGCTGTGAGCACACCCTCTTGTCCTGATCCGAGTCACTACTTCACATTAATATGCACAAAAACCCCACGTGATGGTGAAGAGCAAATGACCACACTGTGTTTTAGGCTTGGGCGGTATCTACTTTTTCATACCTTCAAGGTATTATATGATGGTATTTGTGTCGAAAAAAAAAAATCTTTGTGTGGCGAAATATTGACAGATCCAAACTCCATTCAGAAAACAAGCATTTTAAAAGTTTTTTACTTGTTGTTTTGTGCACAGACGTGACAAACCATGAACTCAGACTTTTTACTAATCTTCATCATGATATAGATATTTCAGCGTTCTTTTGATCCGTTTATTGCAACTATATCACAGCAAAAATCTGTTTAATTTGGGTTCATGTTGCTGTAGTAGCAGCAGCCATCATGCCCTCCAAACTCCATTCAGAAAACAAACATTTTAAAAGTTGTTTACTTGTCGTCTTATGGACAGACGTGACAAAACATGAACTCTGACTTTTTACAAATCTACATCATGCTGTAGTCATTTCGGCGTACTTTTGATCCGTTTATTGCACTTCATTATTAATTATTAAATATTAATTAATCATAATCTGCACCTCAAATAGCGCTCAAACCAGCAGTCATCCCGACGCAACATTACTTCCTGAAGAAAGTAGTAAAGTGTTCCTCCTTCCACAGCAGCTACAAAGCAGCAACAGTTGTTATTTCCACCATGGTTGATGAAAGAAACGTATAAAGAGGAGCATCTGTACTTCTGATGATATTGAAATTCATACCGTCAGGATTTCTAAATACCCTGGTATACCGTGATACTGTGATACCGCCCAAGCCTACTGTGTTTAATAATTAGTAATCTGTGTGTCTTTTCACATTGGTGCTCATATATTTTGTGAATGAGTTGCTTACTATGGAGCCCCAAAGCTAAAAAAAAAAAACAGAGCACTAGCACCCAGCTACATATAATCTGTGCTGTTGTAGCATGACTCTTGTAACAATAACTAAAGCTTTTTAACCAGCAAGCTAACACTAGCAAAGCTATGCGGCTAATAACACTTAGTTTTAGTTTAATTATGAGAAAGGAAACATTAAATCAAACACATCTCATTGACAAAATGTCAATAATGACACAATGAAGTCATGCACTTAAAGGGATAGTTCAGGTTTTTTTAAGTGCAGTAGATGGCTGTCGGCCCCTAGTTTTGAGAAGCAGACAGGAGGACAGACACAGAAGCTAAGCTATGTACTACATACTCAATAAGTATACTATTGTTTAACATACTTTTGTGTAAACAAACAGTAGTGTGAATCTTTTCGGACACACTGATCTAGAATTACCGTGTGAGCCTTCTTGCTGGTTGGACATGTAACCATGGTAACCCGTGCCAACCTCAGCTCTATACCGTCATCACGAAAAGAAAAGAAAAGGTAAGCAGCTAATCCAACGGTTGCAGGTGATTTTTAATGTGTAGAAATGTAAACTGAAGCGTTACAGAGCTGCCTGGTCGCTGTCTGTTATGAACCTCGTCGTCACTTCCGCATTGCATTGTGGGATATTTATGCCGTCGTATTGTCCAGTGTTGCATACTGTAATATTTCACTGGAAATAGTATGCACATCACGTGCTATTAGTTTCATACTAAGGTTTCAGACATACCAAAAAAAATCTCACTTACTGTTTTAGCGACTAAATAGCATGTTAGTGTGGAATTTCGGACGCAGCCAATCATTTATTAGTCATTATACAAGAGGCACTAATCAAAGCTGTCTTTTCTTATTGGCTGACTGAAACTGACCCAGTCAGTTATAAATATATTCACTTAAATTAAGTATTTCAGCAACCAATGATACAGATAATAGATGATGAAATTATGAAGATAGAAGTATAGTGTCTTCTATTTAGTGTTAGCTAACTAGCTACGTTAGCATTACCTTGGCGGCTAAAATGATTTCACTACTGTTATAAGAGTTTTGGGGCTCTGTAGCACACAGGGTGTAGAAGGGGTTTACAATCATCTGTACTGTGGTGTGTGGGAGATTTAATCACTGGGTGACAACAGATTTACACTGACTACATTTACATGCACAACATATTCAGTTTTTGCCCTGATTCTGAAAAAGGCAATATTCCTACTAAGCTGTTTAAATAAACATGAATATTCCTCTAATATTCCTGTTTACATGCAGCCGTGCAAAATAGGATATTTTCAAAGTTTCCCACTGGTGGAGGACTTGTACTGTGCAAACAGAGCCTCCATCTTTCATTCCTTCAACCACCTTCTTGAAATTGTTGTTGTTGTGATGTTAGACATCCAAAAACCTGTTGATATCCACTTTTCATAATGTTTAAAAGTAGGTGTGTTTCTCTTTCCTACCCTGTTTCTCTGATTCAACCCTAAATGTGGACTTTTCTTTTGGGCATGCATCTCTACCGCTGTTGGCTATTTGGTTTGCGTACAATAACCATGGCAACGCACAGAGCTGATTGTAAACAGGCAAGAGGCAGCAAACTGTCACAAAAATTGAGACGCATATTCCAAATGCGCTGCATACATGTCCAAAGAATGGAAATAGTGGAATGTAATGTATATGTAGTGTAATGCATGTAAACATACGTACGTAAACACGCTATTATTCCGAATACGACAATGTTCAGAATTTGATACAGGTCATATAAACAGCATATTCTGCTTGGATATTCTGAAAAAGGCTGTTTTCCGAATATAGCATTTTCCGATTAGGTTTAGTAGGTTTAGTTTCAACATTGGGGGACACATATTTAGCAGGTTCTTTGGGGGTCCTTGTAATTTAATGAGAATGGGAAACATTTTTTAAAAAAGGCATAATATTACGAGAATAAGGTCATAGCATTTTGTGAAAAAAGTCAGAATATTATGATGATAAAGTCATAGCATTTTGAGAAAAAAAGTAATAATATTACAAGGATAAAGATGAGATTTTCATACTCTGTCGTAGTCAACAGATGAAAGCAGTCACGTGTCCGCTGCATCCCCCCCGAAACCTACACCTATGGATTTAACAGCAGTGTCTCACGCAGCCAGACCTGTCTCCACAGCATTGTGTCTGCGCTGGGGGGGGGGGTCTGGATTGAACAGCTTTCACTCTGGTATACTGGAAACAACTCTCTGGCCTGTTTCTATTTCTTTAAATCAATCACTTGGGGGCGGCGCTACGCCCCGGCTGCAGAGAAGACACTTCCTCCAGTGGAAGTATAAGGCTTTATGCCGACACTGCTGACATAGCAGCCCAGACTAGTTTACAGGTTACGGTCAGCTCTGTGCGTTGCTATGGTTATTGTACACAAACCAACAGTTTACAAGGCTGGGTGTAGAGATGCATGCACAAAAGAAAAGCCCACATTTCTGCTCCAAAGGAGAAACACACTTGCTTTCAAACATTATGGAGACGACTCCCGACACGCTGAGTGGCGTGGGTTCTGTCTGGAGCCGCGAGCCACCATCACATGAAACATTTTTGTGCACAAAACATCACAACACCGACGTTTTCAAGAAGGTGAAGGAATGAAAGAGGGAGGCTGTGTTCCTCCACCAGTGAAAAACGTTGAAAAAGTCCTATTTTGCGCGGCTGCATGTAAACGGGAATATTAGTGGAATATTAATTTTCATTAGCCGTGTAAACAGCTTAGTAGGAATGTTGTCTTTTTCGGAAAATAAGCCGTAACATTGTGTGCACGTGAAGGTAGACACTGCAGTTGTATTGGTCATTATTAACAGTTTTTCCTCTCTTCTTGTCCTGCAGAGTCTAAAGGAAGGGCTGACGGCTGAGCAGAGACTCCACCTGTTTGAAAATAAAGACACCAAGGAGTTCTGACAGTGACGCATCGTGTCTGCCTACCTTGCTGCATGTTTAGAAGCCCACTATATTTTAGCTCTGTAATTACTTATTTAGTAACACTACACACTGGTCACAAAACACAGATCATATATTATTAAAAAAAAAAAAAACATGGTATGAAGTTTGAATTTCATGTCTAGATTTTGCATTCCATGCACTTCAGTTAACTGTGACATTTTTTTGTATTATTTTTTTGCTGCCATGTCTTACTGTAAATACTGTTTTTAATTGAGCATCTGTCATGCAAACACTAAAACTATGACTGTGTAAGCTACTGTTTTAACTCCTAGACTGTTGCTAGCCAAAGGCATAAATGTGACGTTTAAAGGCTAAACACAACTACATATTGATGAGTAATACTCGCATAACGCAACCATAGGAATGAGTCGCAGATTGTTGCTCAGTAAACAAGCTATGGAAAAAAAAAAAAAAAGTGCTCGTCCGCATTAGAAAACAAATACCCGCCATGTTGCTTCATCGCCTCACTTCTAAATTAACATCAGAGAATTTCATTTTTAATGGCGACAGCTCAATGCATATGGATGGGGATTCACTGACTATAATTTAAATATATATATATTCATATATATATATATATATATATATGAAAGTTTCTGTAGTTTTTGTTCTCACTGCAATCATTGGTCCAGCTGTATAGGAGTTGTTGGAGTTGGTTATGTTTGTAGTCTTGTTAAGTGGCAGTCCCTTTGTATTTATTTAAATGGTTGGGATTTTTCTTTCACATTCCCATTCCTCTGTACTCTATTATTGTAAATATAAAGCAAATATACACCAACTGACTACAGGTTTATTAGCAATAAATATTTTTGCACCCTTTTTGTCGTTTGACTGTTTTGAATACTTTTTTTTTTAACACATTCTTTTCATTCAATTGCTACACAGTACACATAGGACTATACATAGTCTCCCCCTGCCAATATATTGCTTAAAGGAGAAAAAAAAAATTGTATATATATTCAGATTTATATATACTCAGATTTTCCAAGATTAAAAACGCAGATATTCTGAGATTATAAAGTCATAAATGTGTGAGAGAAAAAAAAATCTGAAATTCTCTCAATTTAAAGTCACAAATTTATGAGAAAAAAAAACCTCTGACGGACAGACCCCCAGACCCCCCCACCAATGTTGGCTCCATGTCTATGGCCTTGCATAGACTGTAAAATGGGACTCTTTATTAATGCACTAATGTTTCTGGCACACTTCCTGTCTCTGCCTTTGTGTTGCAATCAACCACAGGTGTGTTTATAACACCTGGCAACAGTGTAGCCAGCGGGGAATATTTCAAATAACTGTTGAAGAATGAAGATGAAAATGAATCATCGTCCTGTGCGTAACTGATGGTGTCTGTCACAATGTATGTGAAATTACAATGATACATTTTTGTTGTTTTCTGCATTGCAGACAGAGTTCTAACCCTTTGTTAATGAAAGGAGTCACATCCCAATGCAAGGTCCACTTACTTGCTTTTTCCAGAACATTTAATGTGCGTGTTGTCGTCTTACTGAGCTTGTGTGTCAACAGATCCATCGACATGACGACTGAGCAAACTTCAGCTGAGGACCATGCCGTGTGGTGAAAGCACTGGAGAGAAAGCTTGTATGTCAAGATTGTTTTGTCAAACTACTATTCCCAAGGGCAATTTCATCCATAAAGGTCCCATATTATGTTAATTTTCAGGTTCATACTTGTATTTTGTGGTTCTACTAGAACATTTTTACATGCTTTAATGTAAAAAAAAGCCAAAAATGCATTATTTTTTATGTGTATACTGTGTCCGAATATACCTGTATTCACCCTCTGTCTGAAACGCTCCATTTTAGCGCCCGTCTCTTTAAGACCCCCCCTCCTGAAAAAGCCCAGTCTTCTGATTGGTCAGTGTTTCCGGGATCTTCCGCATCTGCGCTCGCTGTCTGCACCGTCATTACAGCTGTAACGCCACCATAGCCACACTTTCTACCTATGCATAACAATTATACTGAATATACAGTAGTGGAAAGTAACTAAGTACATTTACTCAACTACTGCACTTAAGTACAATTTTGAGGTACTTGTACTCATTCTACTCCACTACAATTCAGAGGGAAATATTGTACTTTTTAGTGCACATCTTTAGTTACTAGTTACTTTATAGATTAAGATTTTTGCATACAAAACATATTAAAAGTTTATTAAATATAATGCTTTGTTATAAATTACACTACTCTACCGAACAATATATAGTAGTATAGTATAGAGCTGAAACAATTAGTTGATTGGCTGATTGGCAGAAAATTCACTGCAGCTGTTGGTCGTTTGAGTCACATTTTTATGTACTTTTACTTTTAATACTTAATGTACATTTTCCTGATTATACTTACATACTTTTACTTAAGTACCCTTTTTCAATACAGGACTTTTTTTATTTTTTTTATTTTTTTATTTAATAATTAGATGTTTTATAAACCAAATATCCTGCGAGTCAATAAATTGAATTGGAACAACTCCCATAATGCCTCTCTGTTCCACAGCTGCGAGAAAACTGTTAATCTGCTGCTTGGTTTTTAATTGTCAAGCCACACAGAGTTAGACAGCACACAAATTATATCACACCAAGAAAAAGGAAAAAGACAGTATATTTGGTGTGATACATTTTCTGGAGCTTTGACACTCTACATGCAACAGCTGGGGCTCGGGGAAATTATTCTGACTGACCTGAGCCCTACTAACAGTTAGATTAATTATGCGTTTAGTAATTTCCACCGTTTTGATATGTTTTTTTATTATTTCAACTAAAAGAAAGAAAAACACAAACGCATCACTAATTGTTTTATTATGAAGGGGGCATCCGGAAGTTTGAGATTATACTCGAAACAACTTGACACGCTGCTGCTATCAGATAGTGTGTTCCTGGAAAGTGTGTGGATCTTTATTTAATTTAAAGCTTTCTGTCTTTGTAGTGTTATTAGGATTCGTTAGAGTAGATGACTTGTTGAAAGAGATGCCGGGTGGGACGAACTGTTAACAGGACGTTTTAAGACGACCTCTCCCGTCCGGGTAAGTTTGGATCCGCAGCACAGCGCAGAGCATTACCTCCGCTCAGTCTTTGTTTCATCCAGCCGGGCCTTGCCCCGATGCGTACCGTGGTGAGGACGTGTTGCCAAACTCCATGAAAAGTGATCAGCAATTTAATAATACCTTGCTTATCGTTGAATTATGGAATATAGTAGAAAGCAAGACATACTTATGAACCGCTAAGACCCAGTCTTCAATTCGGTATGCATGTAATACAGCAAATAACATAATTTCAAACAATATTTTACATTTTAAAATTGGTTTGGCCGTTGTTCTTGCAACAAAGTTGCCAAGAGTCGTAGTGGTCAATAACGAACAATGTGGACCACTAAGCTATAAAAGTTTGCATGTTATCGTAATAATGAGCTCCTTGGGGGATTCGACCTCGCCGAAACGAAGAGTAGTCGTTATCAATTAGTAAAAACTGTAAAGTCGCATTCTGTGGCGTGTGTCTTTCTGTCTTTAATGAAAAACACTTTAAGCTGCGTGATATTTCATGTAGTTCGGCGTACGGGAAGGTTACCGGAGCTAAGCCTGGCCTAGCTAGCTAACGTTAGCTGTGGCTAGGCTAAGCTAACTATGTTAGCAACCCTGACCTGTCAACGTTGGTTGTAAAAAGTAAGCCGGTTCTCTGGAAATACTTTATACACGGAACCTATGCTATCACCATAAAAAAAAAAAAAAGTCAATTGGAGATTTTGTTCTCCAGCGTTATTAAAATTCAAGCACACGCCAATTTTCTAGCTAATGTCAACGTTATGACTTAATGGTGTAATAAGGGAAAAGACATGATTAAATAAAACAACAACAACGTGATAACTCAAGGTAATGTAGTTTATTGGTCAAAAGTAGTTAAACTATGACCTCAAGTCAGGAAAAGAGCAGTTGTGCTCACTCTGATTTGATAAAATTAGTTGTTGACCATGAAAAAAAATGAAGTAATAATTAGCAGGGGCCTTGCTAGGATTTTAAGACATTGGGGGCTTAGCCCAGACCTTTGTCAGGGGTGTGGGGGAATCCTCCTCTGTGTACATGTAAATGCACAACATGTAAATGCACAATTTTTGAGAAATTTGAAATGAATATTATTCCTATTATTCAATATTATTTCAACTACATTTCTCTCTCTCTCTCTCTCTCTCTCTCTCCCTCTCTCTCTCCAGTACATAGACGACCCCGCTAAGACTGCTGATTATTCATTGGTATTGTTCTCAGTTAAAATAATATTTATCTACATTGATCTCATACATGGCTTATTTTTGGCAATGAAACACTTTTTTGACCTGGCGGGAGTTCCCTCCTGTAACATGAAACATTACGACTTTTTCTCGAAACATTGCGTCTTTACTCGACACATTACGACTTTTTTCTAGAAAAATTAAGTTTTCTCGAAACATTGACTTTTCTTGAAACATTCCAACTTTTTATTCAGAACCATACGACTTTTTTTCAAAAAACATTCCAACTTTTTACTCGAAACACTACGACTTTTTTCTTGAAACATTCCAACTTTTCTCGAAACATTACGACTTTTTACTCGAAACATTACAACTTTTTTCTTGAAACATTACAATTAAATCCATTATTTTATAACCCATTCTTCTAAACGGCACTGCCTTCTTTTCTCCTGTCGGTTGCAGTTGTTATGGAGCAGCCACCTGAGGGCTTAGATGATCTACAGCCTGAAGACCTCTCCACCTCCGGCATCCCCACTGTGATTGACCTGACCGGTGCGTCCCTTGATGCCCTGCGGATGCCCTGCTGGTACCCAAACTCGGGGACCGGCAACCCCAGATTACCCTTCTCAGAGACCAGCTCCTCAGACACCACTAGTCTCCAATCGGGGGATCAGATTCAACCAGATAATGCCTTCTCCCGCACTACAGTCACCCTCTCCTACGTGAGCAGGTCTCACGTCTTCTCCACTCACGAGTCCTTGTCTCAGCATTCGCCTCTGTATGGTGTGCCGCCTATTAGTAAGTTGTCCCTCCACCCGCCTTCAGATAAAGGGCTTGGGGAGACTGGCTACGCCCTGAACCAGCATTACTTGGAGCAGGTTGATGGGCCCATTGACCTCGCCACTCATACGGAACTTTTTCAGTCATTGTCTCAGGCGGAACCAGAGAACGATGGGGGGGTATATCTCACGCAGGAGCCTCAGGCGTTCAATGGTGGAGTCATTTCCAGCAACGGGGAAGTCGATACGCATGTAAAAGGTGAAGAGGAACACAGCCTTTCTTGGGAAAAGAGTAGCGGTTTGGCAAATGGACAGGGTGATAGCTGTTCGAGTTCGGGAGTATGCGCCGAATCCCCACTGGAGTCGCTCACCCCTGATGAGGAGAGGGATGGCTCCAACGTGCTCTTTCTCATGTCTAAGAACCCAGCGGACGGTGCGGGTGCTAGAGACCTGCGTTCACTAAACAGGGAGTACATCAGTCCTCTGGAGGACCCTGTCTCCCCCTCCGCTACCTCACTGGACAATGTGGACGATGTGTTCATCCTGCCTCAGGCCTCCAGCTCACCCAGTGGCGACAACTCTTACCTAGAGACAACGGACGAGGTCCCGTGGGACGGCTCGAGGACAGAGGACGCCATTCAGCCAGGCTTCGACGATAGTACCGCAACGTTAGATTCAAGGGCCGAAAATAAGCATAGACGGAAGGCAGTGCTGGAGCCTTTGATTGACTTGACAGACGATGTGTCGGAAGATGTTTCAGAAGACAATTCACCCAAGACCGTCATTCCACACATGAACGGGAATGCGAAGGCACTACAGAGAACTTTAAAAGAAAAGAAACTGCTGCCAATGCGGTCCGGCAGAGGGATGCGGCTAGAGGCTATAGTTATGAATATAAATTCAAGCAGGTATAAAGTGTCAGGGTGCATACGCACCAATAAGAAAGCTTCCCAGTCGACAGCTAGGGATTCGAAGTTAGCCAGTCTGAAGAGGAATGACACTGCCTCGGTAGGAAAAAGGAAAAGCAGAGCGAAAGCGCCTTTCTCGGGGAAAACAGTGAAACAAAAAGCATCAACGAAAAGGGGTAAAACTAATAACTCCATTCGCTGCAAAAACTCTACCTCTGATTCCGAAATCAATAGTTCTAGAAAGTCTAATGGCAGCACACCTCCAAAAAGCCCTCGGTTCGCTGCGCACAAGAAGTCAAAGAAGGAGCCAGATGTTTCACGGACGAGCCCTGTGAAGTCAAAGAAGGAGCCAGATGTTTCACGGACGAGCCCTGTGAAGTCAAAGAAGGTGCCAGATGTTTCACGGACGAGCTCTGTGAAGTCAAAGAGAAAACCCTCATCACGGTCAAGTCCTCAGGTTGATGCGCACAAAAATTCCACGGAGCCGCAGCATCTTTCTATGGCAAAGCTTCCCCCACCACCACCACCACCATCAAAATCTCCAAAGAAAAGCCAAGGCAAAGCCAAAGGCAAGGCTACAGGTAGCAAAACATCTCCCACTGCCAAGAAGAAGGGCGCAAGAACTCCCAAGAGGAGGAAAAAGAAACAAAAATGGAGCCAGCCTTCTTCCATGTTCGCCCCCAAGGAGCCGGAGATCAAGTTGAAGTACGTCAACTACAAGGAGGAGAAAAGGGACTTTAGGTTAGACGGTTTCTCTCCGTTCATCCACGTGGAGCGTCAGCGTTCGTCGTCATCTCTGTGTACTTTAATCAACTACCCCGAGGAGGTAAAGACGCAACGCAAGAAGGGCCAGCTGCAGCAGCAGGCTCACCCCTGCGGCTTCATTTCTGCAGTCGTACCAAGCACTTCCTGTCTGCAGCTGGGCCGGGCGTCCATGCAAGGCCAGCACCAGCGCGCTCTCGTCTGCTGCCTGTGCGGGCAGGCGGCCAACGCCATGGACTTGGGGGACCTACACGGCCCCTATTATCCCGAAGGGTACCGGCCGAGCACCAAAAGACCAGCCAGCATGTCGTCGGGCCTCAAAGAGGACGACTACAGCGATTCGGACTCTTCGTCGTCCTGCAGTATCAGAGGAAGGGGGAGGAAAGGTGCCGTTAGACCCACACCACGGGCCCTCAGGCTAGGGGCCAAGGGCCACCTGGAGAGCCACCGATGGACAGCTGACGGTACCGGCAGCCCTCCTGCTAAGCGGGCTCGGTCAGATGCGGGCTCTGCTGCTGATGTGGAGGACTGGTACAGCCCCCCCGTGCTGCCTCTGGATCCCTGCGAATACTGGCTCCACGAAGACTGCGGCATCTGGTCCGCAGGCGTGTTCCTCGTGAAGGGCAGAGTCTACGGACTGGAGGAGGCAGTCAAGGTCGCCCAGGAGACGGTAAACACCACTTTAAGTCTATAACATGAATATGTTGTTACACAATTCCTAAGAATGTGAATTGATTTTTTTTTTTATACCAATGCCATTATCGATTCTGCTTATCGGTCCCATTCTTTATCAATTACCTAATTGATTCCTGATCATTTTTCTGCGTGGGGGAAAAAAAGTAGACCTACACAGATTTTCAGCGTCAGCACAACTTTTATTATCTCTGAGTCTGAACATAGTAGATATATGAAATATGAAAATTTCATGGAACGATTATCCTGGCCAAAATAATTGCGATTCACGATATTATCCTGATAATCAATGAAATATGTTTATATCAGCACTAAAGCACACTGTAATCACTGTAATCAGACTTTTTTCTCATAAAACTGTGACATTTTTTCTCAGAACATTACAGCTTTTTTTTCTCAGAAAATTGTGATTTTTTTTCTCAAAACATTCCTTTTTTTTAAAGAATATTATTGAAATATATATGAAATATTATTGCATCACCGATATGACACTGTTGTAAACTGCAGTCAATTCATGAGGATATTCACGATTTATCCCACTGGTGGAAATTCACCATGATCAACTTATTGTGAGTGTTTTTTTATTGCGACCCACGATAAAATTGATTATTGTCTCATACCTATAACATAGTGTATATTACATGAGGGGATATTTATACAGCTTTCATTTTCATCTAGGTTTTCTTTGTCAAAGAAAAAATCAGCTAAGCCTGCCTGCGTGGTGCTAATGTTATTATAACAGGATTTTTACCCCCGGTAATGGAAGTGCTGCTCAGATGGGAAACAATAGCAATCGTACGTACATATGTCAAATACAAATGCATTCCTGTAATTTTTCTCTTTTCACATTTCCAGCAGCGTAGACGCATGGTTTTGCATAGTTTTGCAAAAAAGGAATTGATAAGCCCGGACGCATACGATCCAGATGGATTGGACAATTTGGAACCGGTTCTCAACTGGAACCAGTTCTCAATTTCCACTCCTAACAATTCCACACAGAGGTGTGGAGCTGGAAATGAACAAAACATTAAGGATGACAATGCATTAATAGTCTGCCTGTTTGTTTACTTGTTTTCTAGGCCTCTAGGATACTAATAGATTTCGGATATGTTATCAAATCAAAGCATGAGTAAGCATGAATAATTGACAATTATGTCAGTTAGGAAAAGATTGGAAAGTATTGGTGCAGGAAAGCAACACGGAGACATTGCGATTTGTACAATATGACACATTTTGCATTGCTGGAAGGTTTGTGCGTTTCAAAGAGAGCTGCTCTTTAAAGGGATAGTTCAGATGTTTTGAAGTGTGGTTGTATGAGGTACTTATCCATAGTCAGTGTATTACCTACAGTATATGGCAGTCGGCACGCCCCCAGTTTGGAGAAGCAGACAGGAGGACAGACACGGAAGCTAAGCAATGTACTTCTAGGTGGTTAAGATACGTTTAACTGCTGCCCCCATCCACAGCAGTACATTGCTTAGCTTCCATGCCTGTCCTCCTGTCTGCTTCTCCAAATTGAGGCATGCAGACCACCATCTACTGTAGGTAATACACTGACTAAGGATAAGTACAACCTCGCTTTAAAAAATCCAAACTATCCCTTGTAAAAGCTGAGGTCTGCAATGATACTGCTGGTCCAGAGCATCTCCCCGAACTCTCAGCCTGTTGCACCAATTCTGCATTTTCTGCAAACATTTTCAGATGTAATTTCTATATTTTGAGGGTAAATGTTTATTATTCCCTTTGGAAACAGTAGTTTGACATGGATCTTAGATCTGTGAACACTTACTAGCTTTTTTTCCCCTTAGCTTCCAACCGCATTTCAGTCTTCCTGAGCAAATGTCTAATGGAGATCCAGTTGTCATCATATGACCTAAATATGGAACTTAGGGGTTTTTGAAGTAACCCAGGGATTCCACAGAGCACGTCTGATCCACTTTCCGGCTGCGCCATCGTTTTGCTCCGTACTCTGCATGGCGTCCTGCCCCACCCACCCACAACAAATAAACAAAAGTTTACTTTGCCTGTCCCATGTTGACTTGCTGTTGATTTCTACCGTGAGTAAGCAGGCTACGCACTGCACATGGTGTTTTATTTTGAAAATCAACCGGATGCACTATGCCTTTTCTGTGTCCCACTTCCTGTCTGGCGCGGCGTGTCTGGTGGAATCACAAACATTGACTAGAGCGGCCACGATTAGCTCCGGGGGTCGCGTCGGAGCCAGAACGCACCGCAGACGTGCCCTGTGGAATTTAGGGGTAAGGCATAATGCCCGATGAGGTGACACCCTGCAGCCAATCAGAATCGAGTATTCACCCAGACCATGGTATAATGTGTGTATGTATACAACCACCTGTAATAAAAGTTTCATTCTTTGCTCATGTGATGCCAACTGAGCAATCTCCATGAGAACAGAGCAAAATCCCCCCCGAGGAAGACTGTGGGTGAAAGCTCTGGAGGGAAAGAAATCGAGTCAGTGGATGATTTAACAAAGAAAAGTATTTTTCAGGGATTATTCTACTGGAGCCAAAGAAATTCAGTGCAATCATAGAAGATTAGAAAAAGACAGTAAATATTCACATTTGACAAGCTGAACTCAGTTAGTTATTGAAAAAAAAAGATTCATTGATAATTAAAATTGTTGCTGATGAACTTTCTGCCGATCAGCAAATCATTTAATCGACTCATTTCTTCATCTCGAACTCCACAAGGGTACAGTGCAATGCACGGTAAATCCCTTCTGTTTTGCAACACACCAGACTAAAATGTCAGCTTTCCACACAAAATACCCTATGATCTGGCATATTTTGCAAAATGCCATTACATTTGCCATATTCATGATACTAAGGGGATAACGTGTGAGTAAGCATGAATACTTCAGGCTCAAGGGGGTGTTAGCAGGGCTGCAGTAGACTGAGTCATGTTTTCTACTACTGCAGACATAAAGGGCTCATTATTAATAATCAGAAATATTCTCTGCAGCTTCCGAAAGGCCGATCTGTGATCGCAAACTGTTAGCGAGGAGTGGGTCTTTATGAAACTGATCTATAATTTGTGAGTTCCTGGGACACATGAATAGAATAGAGCTATTGTTAATGTTATCAGTAACACCTGTGCTTTTCCTGTTATGACAAGTCAAAATATCTGCTGTGAAAAAGCCCTATTAAAGGTCCATATTGTAAAAATTAGACTTTTTTTTTAAATTATACAGCTGGTCTAGACGCTGTATAAATACTGTGAAAGTATCGAAACTCTCAATCCACAGAGAAAATGCACACAGCCCGTATTCAGAAACTGCCTTTAAACGAGCCGTCAGGACTTCTGTGAAGTTGTGATGTCACAACAATACCATACATAGACACAGAGAGCACAGATGTGGAAGACCCGGAAACACAGTACTAAAACAGAGCTTTTCTCACAGAGGCAGGGTGGGAAATTAACTTTTTAATCTACCAGCCACTGACAGATAAATGTTCAAATTCACCAGCCATTCAATAGTAAATCATTTTGTGTCTGAAATCCACCAGCCACTTTCATATTTTACCAGCATTTGGCTGGTGGCAGGTATATTCAGACAGACAAAAATATGTTTTTTTTTAACAGTGAAGCATGTAAACATGTTCTAGTTCACTGGTTCCCAACCTGGGGGTCCTGACCCCCACTAGGGGTCACCATGGGGGGTTGCGAAGCCTTCTTGATTTTAAGGGGTGCAAGACGATTCAAAAATTTAAAAAAAATGGCCTATATCTCAGCATTTCATTCATTTCTGTGATGCAAACTAAATGAAATAGTTAAAACGACCAAAGAGCTGACAGAACAATGGCCAAGCATCAGGGAGAAGAAAACACTGAATGTGTAAAAAAAAAAAAAAGAAGCCTAATAAGTATGTATGATTGTTAAAAATTACAAAAGAATCCATAGAATTGTATTAAAAGTTCCTAAAAAATAACAGGGAAACTCCCCTGGTACAATATTCACAGGAAATAATCTTCTCAAAATTCATCCAAATGTCCAAACTTCCTGCAGTTATTGCGTTTATTATTTGGGTTAATTGTACAGTTTATCAATTGTTCTGCACTGTTGTTGTTATGCATTGACTATAATATGAAATATCCATAAAATATGTCGCTTAAGTCCCCTACACATGATGGGATGAAAAAACGCTCTACGCTGGCCGTTCCATTGTTTTCCTCTGGCGAGAGCGGTGCCGCCCGACTCGACGGAGCGCTACCCTCGGTGTCGTGCACCACTCAGAACCGCCACTGCACTGCGCTCAAAGTTCAAATTATTTCAACTTTGACCTAGTTGCACTGACCTTTTAAAGCACATGGAATGAGATAGTGGCCGACAGCAGCCAGAAGCAATGATGATGTGCGCCTTACCGCACAGTTTTGCTCTTATCATGTGGAGGCAGCTTTAGTCAGGGGTCGTCAGTTTACTCAGTGATTAAAGAAGGGGTCCCTTAAGGAAAAAGGTTGGGACCCACTGTTCTAGTAGAAACACAAAACACAAGTATGAACCTGAAAATGAGCATAATAGGGACCTTTAACTTTTAAAGATTTTAAATCATTGTGAAGTACTACCTGTAATATTTTAAGAGTAAAGTGCCTCCTTTCTTTATGTTTGTAAGCAATATCCGGTTTGATATCCTGTATCCAAGCATTCTGTTGGCAGTAGGGATGGGACAATATTCAATTTTATTGTGGATCGCGATAAAAAACACTCACAATAATTTGATTGTGGTAAATTATATTATCGGAATAATAGTGAATATCCTCACAAATTGACTGCAGTTTACTACAGTGTCCTCTGTCTGTGATGCAATAAAATATTGGTTTCTAAAAAATAAGTTGTGATGTTTTGAGAAAAAACTTCACGTCATGTTTCGAGAAAAAACTTCACGTCATGTTTCAAGAAAAAAGTAATAATTTTTTGAGAAAAAAGTCGAAATGTTTCAAGAGAAAAGTCGTAATATTTTGAGAAAAAAGTTGTCATGTTTCAAGTAAAAAGTCACAACAAAGCAAAATGTAAGGTAAAGTGATTCCAGTGAGTTTTAAGCACATTTTGATGATTATCGGGATAATATCGTGAATCACAATTCTTTTGGCCAGGATCACGGTGACATGAAATGTTCATATGGTCCCACGCCTGGTTGGCAAACATGTGCATGATGTCGTTTCTCTGCTGTGTGTTTAGACGTGCTCAGCGTGCAGTGACCCGGGCGCTACGCTGGGCTGCTTCTTCAAAGGCTGTCCCAACAAGTACCACTACAGGTGTGCTCTGGAGTCAGGTAAGTGTTGCTCTCTGCCCGCCCCCC
>JAOVVB010086736.1:0-27852 GCA_028570985.1 Heterobranchus longifilis
ATATATATCTGGAGAGCACAAAACTTTGGATTAATGGTTAATGGCTGAACTGCCCCCAGTAAAGAAAAGAAAAAGAGCGGAAAATAACGGAGCAGGAAGAGAGTTTAAAAGACAGACGACGGAGAAATGGACAGACATTAAGTAGACGGAGTAAACGGAGCACGGTGTGGACTCTGGGGGAGTTTAAAGACTGGTTCATGCAAACGAAAATGTCAACAGCGGGGTTACGGAGCAGGCACGGGCCATTAAACCTGATCCAACTGCGCTCATTGTGCAACTGTGCCGAGAGGATGCGCTTCCAACCGTTAAGTTAACGGACTACTTTTCTTTCTTTTCTGAAGCAATGTGGTCATTTTCAAATCAATATTTTATGTCAAATGATTGATTTCTTGAGTAAGTAGCCATGTAATAAGCAGGATACTGTAGGATGAACTGGTCATTATTGGGGTTCTATTTTCAATAATGACCAGTTCATCCTACATTATCCCTTACATATATTGTTATCTAGATATGAAATCAGGACAGAAGATTCTGGCCATATCTCCCAGCCCTACAACTGACTCTTGCCTGTGTGTCTGCAGTATATGAGGAAAGTGTGCACTACATTTATGATCTTTCACACCGTGGATGTAAATGAAGGCAGCAGTCTTGTTCTCAAGCCACGCTGATGATGTTGATCTACTCTGTGCAACAACATTTAAAGGTCTTCAACCTCACACTAAAGATGAAGATATTTTTATTCTAGCTTGAGGCTCTCTGGGGTTGGTTAGCTTTAAAGTGTGATCACATAGTAAGTAGAGCAAAGATCACACTGGAAAACTAACTGAAAGGCAAGGGATTTAATGCTAATTGCTCTAAAAATCTGAAAATATTCAAAAAAATATCAAACAGCAGCATTTCTGGATCTCATCCAATTAATAAACACCCCATGCCATTATTTCCTCTATCCACATTTTACAACAGAATATGTGTGAGCGAGCCACTTTAAGTAGAGTAGGCCAACGGTAGTTCAGAGTTTGATCATGAGTGTGAAGCATGCAGGAGAAAGCAGTGCAAACAAAGTAAGTAGGCAAAAGAGAAAGAATATGGGGAAAAAAAGATCCTAAATAATAAATATGTTGTATAGCAGTGGTGTGAATCTTTCAGCAGCACACTAATGAGCCCATCGGGGGAGAAGAAGTGTGGATGAGAAATGGTTTAGTGCTGACGTTCATTCGACAGCAGCCTCACTGAGCTGATTATTCCATTCATTATAGAGATGAGGAAAAGAACCTTGTTATCAGTGTCGCCACGCTGATCTCACCTATTTGTTGTTATAATGAACCTTTGACCATAATCAGACTGAATTACATCCACACAGGCGTGCTCACAAAAGTGAAACCTTGTGATGATTTCTCATAAATCGTATTTTCATTAGGTCTGTTGCTGCTGTAGGTCAATGGCATTAAGGCATGAAGGCTGAGATTTTCACACCCAGCAGCAGCCAACACTTGAAGGTGGAGCCAGCAGGAAAATGCATTACGGTGTAGTTCCTCTAAAGGCCCAGTACAGCTCGGAATTACATCCATATTAGACGTTTCTGAATGTCAAGTTTTATATCCAGTGCCGATGTTCAGTACTGAAACAGGAAGTAATGTGGTCTAGTATGTAGAAAAAAGTAAGGGAGGTCAGAGTTTGTGTCTCATCACAGACCTGTAATTAACATTTGCCTTTTTAATAATGATAATCACGATCTTTCCCTAGCAATAAAGGTCTATTTATCTGCTTGACTTGGCAAAAATGGAATATAATATTCATTACTATTTTTTAATTAGTATATAATCCCATCAAAATAAGACTTTTTATTACTTGAGAATGAGACGTTTTTATCTGCATGGGGAGCGGGTCTCCCTCCATGGAGGCGGCCATCTTGCAGCTACAGGAGCCCAGAAAGGACAAACTTGTCTCTGGAATGGGCCTTTCACGTTTTTAAATTTAGAGGGCGCCTGCCAGAAATGCACCAGTAGGAAAACGTAGGAAAATGTAGGAAAACGTAGGAAAACGTAGGAAAATGTAGAAGAACGTAGAAGAACTTTCCCAAAACGTCGAATTATTCCTTTAACCATACCATATTCTTTGAAATAAATGAACAGAATTACCACACTATCAATAGTGTCAGACTCACAGTGGACTGCTTAAAAAATAATCATCACAATGGAAGCAGCAGAACCAGAGAAACCACCATTTTTATCCCACACGTTTCTTCCTTGTCAAAACCTGCCGCCTATTACCCACAATGCATCTCTATTTCTGACAGTTTGTTCGGACATCAAAAGTAACAACAAATGTTAAGGTTTTAATAGTTAATGTCTCTTATTCTGACGTGTCTCTGCTTTTAAACGTAACAGCCATTAAAAAGATACAATGGTTTACAGAGAAGTAGTGTGTGTTTAAGGTGCCTTTGCCATAATTCCCCCTCTGTTACATCACTAAAATCTGCTAGACTTTATCCTAAATTCTCGTAACGATCCCCAGGTTTCAGGGATACAAATATGCCAGGCTGAATTCCGGGGGAATGTGCATAAGATTATGCACAAGACACCGAAAGTATTTCAATGTGATGTAATGCTGCAGCCATAAAAACACAGTATCTTGGGTGTGAATACTTAACTCACTGTCAGCAGTACAGTATATACTGTAGCTCCCACTAAACGCTGTAACAAGCAGATACAGAATATATGAGATACTGATGTGCACTCTGGAAACATTTTTCTGTTTTTGAAGAAGCGTGAGGGGAATTCAGAGGAAATCACTAGTTTAAGAGGTTAAGAAGACATGAAGAAATAGTTGAATTTGAGCATCCCTCCAGGCTGCCCTCAGTTCATCCAGGATCTGCTTGCTATAAGATATCAACCTGTACCCTTTAATACAGGGTTCCTAACGCTTCAGGCAACTTATATTTAAGTCTATTAAGACTGAGAATAAAACATGAAGACATCAATTACTTAGGGTAAGGGATCATTTTGCCCAAATGTTTACTGTAACATAATTATATATAACGTGGTGGAGACCAGGGTAGAACAGAACTGGGAAATACCTGCCGTTTTTTGTTTCTCACCCTGCGTGTGGGATTCCTCGGCCTTGTTTCTCATCATGCCGAGTTTGAAAAACCTTTTTACGTAAAATACGCCGAGCTGTGTATGCATTGACTTGTACCGGTTTCAGCCATGCCGCAAAATCTGGGTTAAATAGCCAATTTTTGTAGCCTGGCATCGCCAGACTAATTCGCAAAAGTGAAATTAGTCTGCACGCAGTTGGATAGACCTACAACCAATCAGAGCAACGCACTGAGAGACACATGCAGGTTGGTGCTTGGTCTGTTTTGAAACAGTTTTTAGGCAAGAAAGATGCAATACAGTAACAGAATATGAATTCATATTTGATCAGCACTGCCTAATTTGACAGTTTGGTCTGAATTTCTGCTGAAAGTCGCCAGTTAACATGGTAACTCTTTCGTTCCTACAGTCGCACTACAAACTCATTTTACATCTCAACAGAATGCTAAAATATATTTCTGAAAACATTTGAGCAGTAACAAAATCTCTTGTTTCACAGTTTGGTGTGGCTATAATTTTTGTTGAATTTGCATGTTAATGCGAGAGGCATCCTGTGTTTTTTTTTGTTTTTTTTACTCATGTTACCAATTATTTTGAGATTTTCCAATGCAATGTCAGAAAAAAATATTAATAAAATCCTACTTCCAATGCCTTAGCATTTTAAGACTTTTGAAAGATGGATTTAAGACATTTTGATACCAATTAAGGTTCTTTTTAGATTAATGAATTCAATATATTTTAAGACTTTTTAAGGATCAGTGAGAACCCTGTAACACCCATGAAACACAGTGCACTACATCTACAGTGTCAGAGCTACTGATCTGCATTGTCTGAAAGGCATTCTTCTCACCTGTCCAAATGATCCAAACTGAAGGCGGAAAAAAAACACCCAGACTTTGAATAAATCGTCCAAACATGCCTGAAGTGAATGCCGACTGGGTTTGGGCTTCTTTTTACCAACCAGTGCTTGAAAATGAAAGCATTGACCAAATGTCCATTTAACAGCATTTGGTCATAGTCAGACTGTTGAAAAATCCTCCTTTTGCACTTTTGGCATCTTGTGGTTCTAGTGCCATTTCTGCATATAATGAAGTAGGACCATTCACAGAAGCATGACGAGGAAGGCTTTTCTCTGACAATGTCAAAGTACATCTCAAGGCACAGAAGTGACAGCGTATAATATCAAGTCCACTTTGCTAATACGACACTCCCCTCTCCTCCTGCTCTCCATGTGCACGGACCATTTCATTTGTAATGAAGCCCGTGCCTCCCACACATAAATGGATTATGGACTTGTGAACTGTGAACAGCACAAGGAGTTAAAGGTGGCAGGATAGTGTATAGCACTCACAATGACGTCCCTGTAATTAAAAGATCACAGGTTAGATCCCCAGAAGAGGAGTGCTACCCAAAGTGTCCTTGAGAAACACTCAAAACTATGAAAAACTAAGAATCTCAGAGAAACGCCTCAGATGCAGGACATGCAGACACTTCAGCAGAAGTGTCTGCATGAATTCAGAAAGCCCTCATATATCATTATTACCAGATTTTCTTAAATGTCAAAGTAAAAAGATGCTGTATTAGACATTCAGTATGTGTTTTCTGCACACGTTATGTCATCTAATTTGCAGTTGAAAATGAGATTGCACAGTCCTCTCTTCACCATTTGCACACACATTGCGCTTCTTGTTCTTCCATACATTATCAATGCATCACATGCAGACGGTCCTACGGTGAGTCATGACCCAGAGAAGTATTAAAATTCATATTAGAAAGAGTAACGGAAAGCTGAAGTTGTGTTGTTTTGCGACAGCTGATGAATTTAGACTTCTTTCTGCGGATTGATACATGGTCCTCCAGAACTGTGTCCTTAGCAACGGTCTATTTTACATAGCAACGGTCTGCTGTGGATAGCAACAGTCTCCTACAGAGAAGTAACAGAGCGTAGAATGCAGTGATTGACCAATCAGAATAGGGTATTCCATAAAGCGGTGTAATAAAATTAGATATATTGCAGCTTTACAGATAGAAAGCTATCTAGCTATCCAGCTCTGCAGCGTTCAGCTGTATGCATATCCAGGTGCATTGGTAAAAGACCATTTATTCCTCTCTCTTATCTCTGTTTGTACAGGAATGGGTGAATGCAAGTGTGTCCTCATTAGTAAAATATACTTCCCCGACCTTACCACCCATGCCAACGCCCCCCCCACCCTCCACAGACACCTTGAGAAGATGAGGTGGTCAGTTTCCTGTTTCATTTGCCTCCGGTCATGCAAGGCTGCGTCAGTGTCTCTGACCATCTCCCTGCACTAAATCACACAGAGCCGAGCACCCAGCCGTGGCGGTGACTCCTTTTATGATATTCTATAGGATCTCAGTCATTGAGGAGTGAAATGTATGGCCACTAAGACTTACAGATCCTCGCAGGGGTCACAGGAACTGCCTCGCCTTGTGAATCACGCACACAAGTGCCAGTCACTTCTTTCCATCTCACTGAGTTGTATCGTTGAAAACCTCATTAAGCAGCGACATTAGAGAGCTTACTGTTTATTCTGCTCAACCTCCTCTAGGTTTGTTATCAAGCTGTGACAGTTTCCATTTGCAGGTGTTAGATACTGTTTCTGCTTCCTCTCTTCTCTCCCTCCCCCTTTATTTTTCTCTCTTCCTCAATGCAAACAGTCACCAGCCGCTGATTTGCAATTTCGTGCAACCCCGGCAAACGGCTGATGTTAAAAAGAGCGAGTTAGCTCGTTGGTTTGAACTGCATTGCAGCAAAATCATTTTAAGAAGTGCCCCGAAACCACAAAACAGACAGACAGTCATGTGGGAGAGTTTCAGCATTTTGCATGAAAGCCATTCCACATTCTTCAAATGACATCAAAAAGACTTGAATGCAAATCTGAGGCGCTGTCAGGTTACTCTGTGGTCTTGTATATCTCAATGGGCAGAGCGTGACGTGAAAACTTTCCATGGTAGAAACTAAATTCTCCGTGCAGCTCAGTTGGCAGCAGGAGATAGAAACTAAGTGTTGACACTTATGTAATACAATCAGCAAGTCGGTGAAAAACAGTTAATTTACGGAGATAAACAAACCAAGAAATTCAGCCAATGACTAGATGCTCAACAAGCTTGTTGCCACAGAAAGGTCTGGAACTTTTCACCTGAAAAAAGCCTTCAGTGCAAAATGCATAAGATTATAACCATGTTCTCTGAGTTATAATTCAGCCTGGTCTCACGAAATGCTGTATGAATAACACGGCAATTTGTTAAGTTGCTTATCACTTTTTTTGCTTTTTGTGTGTCATGTCATGCCTTATATTCGCACCGTGCATTCAACTGTAAACCCTCGTCAGTATCAGACGCTCAGAGCAACTACTCCAGAAGTGAGGAGATGTAGTATGAAGACCGAGAAGTTCAGGGCGGGCGGGAGGTTACCTTGCACGGCAGCTGGATTCTCGCGATATCACAAGATCGCGTGAGAATCGCAGATTTCTTGATCACACAAATCCATCTTACCAGGCTCCAGTACAAGATCTGCCCGGACCAATCAGCGCCCTGTGAGGAGCGACTCGTAGCTACGGGCGTGGCGTGGTTTAGGTGTTCGTTCAAAACAACAATGGCGGCTCTGCGTCCTGTGAGGAGCTAACGGTGCGGGCAGGTACGGGCGTGGTTTAGCTGTATGAGCTGCGCGACAATCAAAACAACAATGGCGGCTCCGTGTAGATGCTGCGATACCGCACCAGCGTCGGTTATATCAGAACTGGAGAATATTTCTTCATTGAAAGAAGAGCAAAGAAGGCTTTTCTGCACTTCTCCTGACTGACTGACTGACAGACGTTCGTCCAATCAGCTGCCAGGTATTTTTTTTCAAAGTGCCTGCCCTTTTCCAAACAGTTTCTATCATGACGGTTTCTCAGGTTTCTCTGAAACAACCATCTGACACACTTTGACCCAGGAGACCGGTGTTCATATCGAGTGTGAAATTAGTTTGTTGGAATTAATAACCAAGAATATATCTGGCAATCGAGTAGCAGCCCCACCAATAACAATTACTGAATGACAAAGGTTCATTCACAGTTGTGAATAATAACTAATAACTAATTATCAGCTACTGGCCAGACTGCTGTTTGGATGCTAATCATAGCAATATAAAGTAAAAAAGGCAGCAGTAAATATATAATCTGCCTGTTCTCTCACGGTATACAGTTGCTCAGCACCGACTCAACTCATGAATGTGGTGTCACGTTTTACCACTGGAAAAAAAATCCATAAACTCATGTTACAGGAAAGTGCTTTGGTTAAAAGTATGTTATGAGGATTTGATTATTTAGGCCAGTTCCAAGACGCACAACCACACACACACTCGCGTGCGTGTGTGTGCGTGTGTCTACAGTACTCGCCCTTACAGTTTGGGGTCATAAATATTCATTTAGCATCTATCAGCCTTTAGGGATTAATCCCAGTACGATGGATAAAATACAGAACACAAAGCTACACGAGCAGCATGTTAAGTCCATTATATACTGTAAAGTACCAGGTATTGCCCACAGGAGACTAATGGCTTTTTATCAAGGATCCCTGGAGGGCTGCAGCCCTCCACCTCCAACAACACAGCTTCCATTAACGCAAGGCAGGTTTAGTTCAAGAGCACATTTTTACAAAATGCACCTGCTTTAAAAGTAAAATGAGTGACATTAGTGAGACAAACAACCCACGCTTCCGCTCTTTTATTTTCACAGAGAGCCACCTTCAAGACTGTGGTTCTGGTTGTAATAAAGGACTTCTCTCTGTTGTGGTTGACACAGCTGCACAGCTGCACAAATTCAATTTTGTTTTGAAAATTTCTGATTGGTTTTTTTTTTTCGTTTTTTTTCAAAATTGGCAGTTTTGAAAAGAGAAATGATGTGCACAGCGTCCAGGCTCATGGTTCCAACATGGCGCCTCGACAGAAGGTCATTTCATTCAACGTCCTTGTTAAAGCAGAAGTACAAACAGACTCATCATTAAACAGCTGCTTTCAAGTGACTCACATTTACATTTCAATCTAGTTCATTAAGCACAGACACTGTAATCCACATCATGTTTTAACAGAGACAGATCGGCATTAACTGTACCGCACGCGCTTCAAAATAACAGGTTTAGTGTTCACACTCTGCTGCCAAACAAAACAACACAACGACGCTGTAGTCCACAATGGTAAGGCACCTTGAAAAATAAAGTCGAGGAAACTTATTTTGACAGCAGCAGCAGGTTTGCTGCCGTAGAAAATACATTTGAGGAGGGCTGAATCACAACACCTTCTTCTAAGCAGATCTCAACAGCCTTTTTATTTCAGTCATAATTAGACTGAGTGTACTCTCAGACTCAGAGAAAATGAGCAGGCTACAGGTGTTTTCATTTTGAATTTTACTTCTGACTGTAAAATAACTGTGCTCTCAGCTAATCTTATTGATATAGAATGCTAGATTTTACTTTTTTTATAGGGATTTCCTTGCTTCTTATGTTTGCTATAGTATAGTTTCGTCTGTCTATTCTAGTATCATTTTGTCTGTTTTAGTATAGTTTTGTCTTTTTCAGTATTGTTTGTTTTATCTGTTTTAGTATTGTCTTTTTCAGTTATGTTTTTGTCTGCTGTAGTATCGTTTTGTCTTTTTTCGTTATTGTAACTCCTTCAGCTGAGTCCAACGATCAAAAGTTAATCCAACGTTCACCCTCGTCTTCCTCCTCCGTTTGTCGCTGAGGACTTGAGATTTGTAACGGTACCGGGCGCTTATCACGTGATACCAACGTCCTTATATCATTGGCTCACAAGACTTGTTATAATCAGAACCAAACGTCAGACAACTCACACAGAGGTAAACAAAACATTAATTTTGGATCCGACAACATTTTTAAAATGATTAAATCACTATGATAATATTTCTTTTTTGGAAAAGCAATACTTCTAAAAGCTCTGTGGGTGTATTTTTTTTTTTAATTATTTGTCTACATAAAAATGTTATCCATATAACCTTTAAAAGAGCAGCAACAGATGAAGTCAGAACAACATTCCCGTCTCTCTCCACAAGCACCATTTTTCCCCAGCCACCATTAGTAAGAGGGACCTCTATTTTGTTCTCAGCGGTGTGAGGCCGGCCCCAGCAGTGTCCAATCTATCCGCCACTTTACCTCCTACCTCTGTCAGCACCTCTCTGCCTTTATTGTGCTGGCTGCGGTCTCGCAATTAAGCCCAAATTTAACAACCAAGAAAATAGAGGTTGCGGATGATGAAGCAAACAACTGATTTCGTTTTATGGAACTGTGGGATGTGTCGAATCATAAGGGACATAAGAGTGATCACCGTCATTTCATTTAAAAAAATAAAATAAAGATGGTTATATACTATAATAATTAGCAGCGTATACTGTACACCAGCTTATCATTTCAACAATATTCCACAATCTGAATTTTAGCTTTAAACCAGCAAGGACTGATTTTCAAATCGTCCATATCTCATTTTGAAAAGAAACTTCTTCATTTATTTGACTGTCAACCTTTCTGTCAGAACTGCATGAATCAACGTTATCTTTATAAATGTCACCATTAACCGGCGCCAGCCTAAAACACATTCTTTCTGCTCTTGTGCAGACGATAATAAACGTAAGTATTTCTGAAGAAGTTATATAGTGCTTCCTCGCATTAAAGACGAAACACTGAGCCCACAAAGTCCATCATTCAACACCTGAAGAGATAAATTATTCTTTTTTTAAAGCGATTTGTCAGCCAAGGTCATCAGTTATCTACCATCTCGTAAAAACCACTGTAATTTTTCCTCATTTGCTACCATCAGTCATTTTGTGAGAAAATATGTCATCATTTTCAAACATCTCCGCTTGGAGGGAAGCTCTTAAAAAGTGAGGCAGAACCATCATCAGTTCTAACAACAGTATTATATTATATTATATCTCAATCACTGTGACATTAGCTATCCTCCCCCTTTCATGTGCAATAATGGAACTATGCAATACCTCCATGTTGCATTATTGGCTCCACTTGCTTCCAGCACTGGACACTTTATTCTTTTATTCTGTGTATATACAGAAGCCTACTTATTATGTTATATTTATCTCATTTTATACTCAGTGTTATACCTGTATAGTGTCATACTTTTTAATCCATAATTAGGCATCTACAGGCTTGCTCCAAACGACATTTCATCGTACTACAGTGACAATAAAGGTATCTTGTCCACCTGTTTGTCACCATAGTTTTTTAGTTTTTCGTTGCATTCATAGTCCATCTTTTGTAATTTGTGCATCTGCGGTCAAACCAAGTGGAAAGGTGTCCCTGGAGGATTTCATCGGAGTGTAATTATTTTCCCTCACTAATTAGCAAAGCATCAGAATTACAGTTGAATAAAGCTCTGTGCTGCTGGAGTGACAGCAACTGTTTTGAATACATTACAGCTAATGGTCTTTCATGGACATCACACACACGCACGCACGCACGCATGCACACACACAAACGTACGCACGCACGTACATACGCACGCATGCACACACACAAACGTGCACATACACGTTTGGTTTTGTATCTTAAAATGTATGTCTGTACTTTCTTGTGCAAATTCTGATCTTTGTTTTGTGCTCTTTTACGTGTATTTCTCTGAACACACTTCCAACTCTTAACATGTACTGAAAACACTGTGAAAATGTTTTCATCTAAAAGATTTCTTCATCACTACCCAGGGAAAAAAACATGGATCTGTAAAAGATCATTAAGACAAAACAACCTTTATACTGCGAGCAGTCATGTATAAAAGACGTCTAGGTAAAAAAAAAATGGGCTTTAAGATAAAACCATTATTCTGACAGAGTTTCAAAACAGTTAGAACATGCTTCACATGAAAGATGTCATTGAAATGCTGTTGAAGCAATGTTTATTTTCAACTTAGACATCCAGAAAAGTCTTTTCAGTTGTTGTTGTTTTTTTTCAGTTGAATGCAGCTCAGTTTTAATCTAGATGCCAAGACATTTTGACTTGCAAATCACCAGAACAAGCTTACTGGTATGTTTTAAACTTAGTGACAAAAACAACAAAAAAGCAAATGCATGTATCCATCAAACTCTCTGAAAATGTAACAGGAGTCTACAGCCATGCAGCAGCTCTGTGAGATTCCACTTAGGCACAACAGTGCTTTGAGCTAAATGCTAAACGCCAGCATGCTAACATGCTCAGAGTGACAATGCTAACATGACAATGTTTAGCAGGTAAGTCTACCTTGTTCACCCTCTTACTGTAGTTTAGAGGTTTAGCATGCTACCAACTGAAATTTGTACATAATGGAGGTAAATGGTAGAGATGTAGTTAAGGGATTACAGTTCATCCTGAGGGGACCATGAATGTCTGTACTAAATTTCATGGCAAACTATCCAAACATTTTTGAGATATTTCAATAATAAAGAAAAATGTAAGGCTGTGTTCAGACCAGATCTGGCACTGTGGCGAAAAACGCCGGTCCTCCCATTCATTTGAATATGGGTTGTGTGTTTAGGCTGTGGAAATGGGGGCTGCAGGGGGTGCTGGGAAAAAAAAGCCAATCACGTAACTGTCGATCAGACTATGTCAGTCCGTTTTGGGGTGAGAGAGGAATGTTACAATTAAACATCCCTGCCTCTATCGCTGTCATGTGACGGGCTGAAAACAATGTCGGTACAAGAAAGTTTTAAAAAAACTATGAGGGTAAAAAAACGAAACATAAGCACTTAACCCCAACTGTTCAGGAGTTTGTGTAACAGTTTACTGTTTCCTGCAACAAGCTCCAGTACAAAGCACAGTCCCTCCGTCTTTTCCTGCCTACTGCTGTGAAATGAAGCTGTCTTCAAGTGCGGTTGGAAAAGTCAAGATCATAAAAACGCTCTGACAAAAACAATAACTGTGAGATATAAAGTCTATCTGTGCTACATCTCTGGCATTGCGCTAATCACCGCAATGCTGAACGCAGCCTTAACTTCATGGTGACGCTAGAGGAAAAGGAGATCACCAAAGTCTTTGGGAATTTCTGCACCAGCTTTCATGGCAATCCAATAGTTGTCCAGATATTTCACTCTGAACCAAAAATATCAACCTGCTGGTGGCGCTAGAGGCAAAGTCGGGGGATCATCAAAGTTTATAGAACTTATTCTATAGAAACCTTGAATATCCGTAACAAATTAATGACCACACATTTAATTGTTGTGGTGGACTGACAACCGACAGACCAACATTGCTATCTCTAGAGCTGCGCTGCCAGGAAAAAATCCCCAAACTTTAGAAATACATGGTTTTCACATGGTTTGCTGTGAAAAAGGTCGACTACCGAGTACTGTAACTTCCTTCTTACACCAGCAGCTGAAATATGAGAGTAGTGCATACTGTAATGAATAACCATTTTATTATATCTCTAAGAACTTTAATAACTATTGACAAAAACCGTGGTTAGCTTGCTCTGTGCTCAGCCAACAATTACCAAACAAATTAGACTCTGTGTTTCCGAGCAGCACAGATGTTTGTTGTCTATTAAAAGCAGAGATGACTCTTATTGGAAAAATGTCGCAGAAATTGAGGGAAAGCCTCATTATCAGGTTGGTTTATTTGTTTTCAGCTTGCTCCCATTATGTGAAGCAGCATTTTAGATGAGCCAAGGACTCTGCCATGGTTCCGCGGTCAGCAGAACTGTGTCCTTGGTATTGTCACGGGAAGCAGTGTATTTGGCCTTCATGCTCTATGAAACTCCCTCCCCACCCCACCTGCATGAAACTTTCCTCTCCGAATTCACTAATGAGGCTGAGCCAGGAGTCAATCAGCTGTAAGGGCTAAAATGTGCTTCGATGAGGGGTTGCATGCAAACCTGTGCAGCCTGCCAATTCAACATTCTCCCGTCTTTGTGCACCCATCGTCTCCTCTATTCACTCCATTCGAGATAAGGCAGTGGTTCTCAAAGTGTGCAGCGAGGCCCCCCGTGGGGCGCAGAGGCATGACAGGTGGGGCGCGACGGGATGTCAGGATGAACCACTTTTGCCAAAACGTCACAGTTTCATAACCGTAAGAATTGTAGAAGCTACGATAGCTATAGTGTCCTGATTCCTGCATTGTTGCCTTGAAGAATTGAGAAGATGAGCTGTAAAAATGTCAAAGGGAGACTCATACCTGCCCAAAAAAGCACTTTAAATTGTCAGTCTGGGAGCATTTTGGATATCTGCAAAATGACCAGGGAGTTGTTGTAGAAGACGGATGTCCAATTTGCAAAGCCATCCACCCCTCTATGCCCAAGTCAAGGTAAAAAAAAAAACTGAACTGGCTAATGTACTACGCTGGACCAAAACAGTTTAAACTCGGCTGGGAGTAGTTCACAACGTGTTCCTGTAAACTTTGGGAATCTTGTAGCGTTTTTATATAGTAGTTAGATGTAACTCCAGTTCTATGAGTATGTGCAGAACCCTCTATTTTCAATATGGGCTTAATTCAAGAACAAAAAACTTTGAGAACCACTGAGCTAGGTATACTGTATTTCCTCAAATAGAGGCTGGGTCTCAAATAATGGCCCGGGGGTGTGGTCGACACAAACACATAAAGGCCGGGGGGAAAAAACAAGGGTGGATAAACTCCCGGTGGCTGTCATATTCGCATGCCAACTAAGCATAATGTATATTTCCATCGCTGTTAATGTAATAAATTCAACAATAATCCTGCTATTTTCAACACCTTGTTGTTCTGGATTACTCATCTAACATGTGATTGTCCAATCAAACAGAGGGAATCAGAAATAAAGACCTGCCTTCTAATACAAGCCTGCTTCAAATAAAGACCTCTGCAAATGACGTAAATAATTATTCATAAGTATTTGAGGGAAACACAGGTATGTCTGTCAAGTTGTGGCTGGTACCACGGGAGAGAGCACCTGCAGTGGAGTTTTCACACTTTTTCTCACATCTTACGAAAAACTTTTGAAAGTAAAACCACACTGCAATTAAATGACTGTGCGACTCCAACACAATGAGCAGCTGAATTCTGACTTTGAATACCTTAATTTGAACTCATTACTCTGCCAACCCCTTCGTTTAATAGCGTTCTCATTTATTATTCTTTTCCAACATGCAACTATGTTTCCTGCCACTGCTCTGAAAGGAGCAGGGGGGGCTTTATGGTGACGATAATACGCCGCTGACACTCCCGTTTCAAAGGTTCACTATTCTACCGATAAACTGAGCTCCATTAAGTCCAATAAACGGAATACTTTACAATCCATCATCACCCTCTTTTCTATTTTTGGCCTCTGCAGCCAAATCATCTCCGAGCATCATTCCAATAAAACTGTGCAAGTGAATCAGCAAGCAGAACAGCAGTTAATGTAGCTGTTTAATGTATGAAGGGGTCGCAGAGGACTCGGAAATGTCGAGGTGTTGATAGTAGTGTGGGAGAGACAGAGGTGGCAGAGTTGCCAGTGCTTCATATCAGAGGAATAATTCATATAGATGGGAAAAAAAATAACAACCTGCTTCTGGTAGTGATTATTGTAGATATTTTCACCGGTGCCACTTCCACTGAGCAGAGTGGTGTCTCACTCAAAAACACATCTCAGAGACGTAAGAATAACAGCGCTTGATTGATATTCTGGGTGTGGTGGTGCTTACTGCCAAAATTGCAAGTCTAAACAAAAATGTGGTCTATTGAAATTCTGATTCAGGCTTGGCCTAGTTTTCCCTCATATACATTTATATTGTTTGGGGCGGAGCTTGGGAAAGGGGATTTATCGTAAATAGATATTATCTTATAAACAAGTGTGTGCGAGGCAAGTACCTTTCTCTGTTCTTTGGTGCTATGATATCTGTGGATGCTCAGAGAGACAGGCAATCTAGATAATTCTGCCCGGTAATCATGTTTTTGTTTGCACTGCTGACAGCGGCATTACTGCAGGAGAAGTTCCACTACATGGCAAAGATTAACTGATACATTTTCTGCACAAACCTGTGATAGGAACATCTGCGTGATCATGCAGAGAAAATGACACTGTAGGTAATTCTCTGTGCTGGATTCATTTTTTTCGGGGGGAGGGGGGGGCGGTTGTGGTGTTAACATGAAGGAAAGGGAGACCGGCTCGATGCTGTGTGCACTACTCTAACTACATATCTGCTCACATTTAATTCTAGTGATGTGATTTCGCTAAAGATGCCAAAATTAATTGAAGAGCTCAGCAGGCGGCGGTGCATAACAGGCTTATGAGTTCATGTCTTGAGATTGAATGTGAGTCATGATGTGAAGTAAACATTACAGAAATGGAAAACTATGAAACTATTGCTTAATTTGCTTTTTGGACTAAAATAAGGGATGGGAATCGAGAACCGGTTCCACTTGAGAACCGGTTAAGAATTGTCCAATCGATCAGAATCACACGCCTCAGAGCTTATCAATTCCTTGTATCGATGCCGGCATGCTTTTCTGACAGTTGCTTATTGCAAAACAATGACTTTAAACAAGTAAAAAAAAAAAATCTCACGCCACACCCCATTTACGATTTAAATCGATTTTTTTCTCTTTAAAACAAACTACAAAAGACAAAAGGACTTTTGTTTTTATTTTAACAATAAAAATGATTATTTTCATGGATGTACAATAAAAGTGTCCAGACGTCACCACACAAAATCTGCATGGGTTGCCGTGGTAACAAGATTGGTATGGCTACGTGAGACTACCAGTGATGTGACTTTCTAGAGCTAAAGCATGAGCTAGTTTAGCTGCTAACTAGCCAGCCGCTAAATGAGTATCATTTAACAACTCAGTGTTTCATCCACACACTCTTGTCACACCGTAGGAAAGCATGCGCTGCTATCGCCAGATGAGCTAATTTCCTGTAACCAGTGAAGCATGAAAGCATGATGGAATTAGCAAGCTAGCTAACTAGCCATCTGCCCGCTTCGTCACCCGGACCACCGTGCCGCGTCTGCGGCAAACAGCTTCAGAGACCCAGGCATGACAGCAGGCAGGCGGGCGGACGTCAGGTCTGTGCAGCAGAGCACCGGAATAAACACACACACGCATTAGCGACACTACATTACTATTAACTACGGGAGCACACGGGGTTCCATTCCGTCATTACCAACGTTTAAGTGAAAATTGATTTTCATTTTTAGACATCGTCCTAAACCATAAATTCACATTCATTGATAAAAATTGATTTATCGCCCAGCTCTACTTCAAACTCATGAATCTACGCTGCTGCAAACATCAAGAAGGAGTCATGGCGGAGAGGAAGATATGGTCCAAAGCGTGGCTTCATTTCACAAAGAAAGATGATGACAGTGATGCTTGTAATGTTTGTAAAATGATCATTTCAAGTAAGGGTGGAAGCACCAGAAATATGCTGAAACATCTTTCTACACAACATGGGCTTAAATTCCAGGAATGCCATGTGTTTGTCACTGTAACACACGAGCGCCACTGCTTCCCAGCAGAGCAGCACATCTGTTACAGAGGGTAAATATTCAGTGTTACAATAACATTAGCACCTTTTCTACACTGTGTTAAGACTTAGAGATAATATAACAGTTGCACTGAGGCTGAACACCTGTGTAAGCCCCCTTTTTTTACACTGAAAAATGATCAACCATCAATAAGGGAATCCATAAAGAATCGGACTGATAAGTAGAATGTTATAAATTCACATTCCTAACTAAAATATATATATATTATACCTGAAATGTTTTCAGACACTGGTTACTGATTCATCCCAGAGGCCATTATTAGATGGTACAATATGATGTGTCCTGATATTCTCATTTTATTCTAAACCAGTCACACAATTAGCATCAAATGTATGTGAAACCACTCCTGGTTTGGACGTACAGTAACAGCCAGTGAACAGAAGTGCTCTCTCCCGAAGGCAGCAATATAGTAGAAATGAAATTGAGCTTGCACAAAATTAAACTGCTGTTTCAAACACAGTGCTGCGAGCAAATATCTGCATACTCACTGCGACTTGACGTCTGTTCACTTAGGGACTCTCCACGACTCCTTGCCAGATGGGGCTGCTTGCAAACTGCAACTATGAGATGGAAGGAGAGAGAGATATTAGAGTTAGGCAAATAACAGTGAGGCAGATTAGGATATATTGGCGATACTGAGTTAAATCTAGAAATAAAATAAAAGGGATGAAATGATGAGCACTGTCAACAAGTCAACAAATAAGTCAACAAATCAAATAAACCACAAACACATACACATCAATGTGGAGGCAACATGGCTACCCTCCTTAAAAGGAGGCATCTCTTACAAATATTACTAACAGCAGCAAAGAAAGCAATTACAATAAGATGTCTTAAAAAGGACCCACTCAATATACAATGGAAAAAATGACATATGCTACGATTATACTGCAGATTTTTTATAGAAAGACCTGGACCGGATACCCTGAAATACTCTAATATGCTTTAAAGTGAGACAAAATAAACAGAAAATCTTATTTTCCTTTTTTTTATAATAATGGATACAAATAATAGGGATGTTTTCCTATGTATACTGGACTCAATGTGTAGATCTATGTAAGGTGAATGTATTAATAGTTTTATTTTGATATGTTATTTAACTTTCAGTGTTATTATTTCAATTTGTTTTGATTTATTTTTCCTTGTTGAATTCATTGAGTTTATAAGACCTTAAAATGATTGTTACCCTCTGTGAGGGAAACTGTGGACCTGTGTTGAAATATTTTTGACGTAAAAAGGGTAAAATGTAAGAAATAACCAAATAAAGAAAAAAACACACACACACACACAGCAACAACCCACTTTGCAGCTCATTCTTTTGTTCTACCGACCTGACAAAACTAGAAGTGGTGTCGAGGCCCGAAGGTCACAACACAACAAGTGCACTACCTCTCCAGGGCGAAATGTCTGAGTGGGCTTTTGCAATCCAATTCAATTTTATTTATAGTGTCATATCATATCATAACATCTCAGGACACTTTTCATATAGAGCAGGTCTAGACCACGCTCTACAGACCCAGATATTTTCTCAGTTGGTTAACCAACATTTTAACATTTCCATGGCAACTGCACAAACTCCCGGGAGAGCTCCTGAACAGCGACTATATGGACCTTGTTATAAGATTGCTTTATCACCAACACCATGTCACATCGCCACAACAACAACAACAACACACACTGCATGCACACTTGCTGCAAACTTAACGAATTCCCAGAGGACACAGAATTAATTCTAACATTTTCCAACATGTTACACTGTTGACCAGCTGCAGCTGATGCATTCTGGGACAATGAACAGAGCTCTACAAAATACTGTCCTTGACATTGCCTTTAGTTTTCCACTGATAATGTTCTTAAAGTCCATTCCCTAATAAGGCATCAAACTCGGACACAGATCAACAGCACTGCATTTTTGCACAAAGCTATTATGAACCATAATATCCCTTTAACTGGTCACACTTCATTACATCTCATTTATGGACTGATATAAGCAGAATTATTCTGTTATAGCACAATTGGTACAGTAGTAATATATAAACCAATATGTTAGAATTAAATCCATCTTGTAGAAGAAGACATTGAGCTATAAATGCGGCAAAAATCTTTTGAGACTTTAAATATTAACCACTATGAATAAATAAAAACTCCCTCCTTGATGTTCATGCTTCATTGCTAATTCACTCTCTTGGTTGATTCATAAAGGTGAATTCCTGGTGTAAAATATGCATTTCACTGCGTGTGCTTTTTACAATCACTAATGTGTGCAGTTTATGCATCTGGCCCCTGACGGAGTAATGACTGAGTAAATGCTATCGATGAATAACATTATCAAACCCCCACTGACACACTATGAGCATTTGTGCAAAAGGCGGTATGTGAAACTGAAAAGAACAAATTAAAGTTTATTCAGCTGGCGGTAAGGTTGTGAAAACAACTTTAGACATTTATCCTTCAGTTTTTATGAGATTCTTTAAGAGCAATCAAAAAGAAGGAGTTAAACCCTGACCGGCACTGTGACACAGTGGCACCAGTTTCTGCAAACATTCACTCGAAAACCTTCCATTCAAACATACAACACATGACTTTCCGAAAGAATGCATTTCAGTTCAGTTCACATGAGAGATAGGAACAGCAGGTCAAGGATCACCTTTGACCTGTGAAAAAGAACGAGATGTATCCAATCTGAGAGAAAAAGGTGGGCCTGAAAGGGTCTTCGGGAAATATTGATCTGTATATGAGTGCATTCTGAGAAGCAGCAGCAGCGTAGGAGTGATCCTGCATGGCTGCATCAGGGACAGACGGAACAACAATAAAGCATTTGAAAGCAACGTTATTGCCTGCAGCTTGTGCTTGCAACCCTGCAACCCCTTTTTCAGCCCAGTCGCCAGAATAAAATGTTGCCATTGTACGTTTCTGCAAACCACGGATACGCTGAATCTCTACATTTCAATACGTATCATATCAACATCTCTAAGGTGACGTAGTTCAGATTACATGTACAGTGTATGTACTGGGGAGGCTGTGGCTCAGTAGGTAGCGTGGCCGTCCACTAACCAGAAGTTCGGTGGTTGGATCCCTGGTCCCTGCAGTCTACACATCGAAATACAAGATACTGAACCCCGAGTCTCATGTAGCCAGACCTGTCTCCACAGCACTGTGTCTGCCGCTAAGGGGGGGGGGGGTCTGGATTGACTAGCTTTCACTCCGGTAAAGTGGAAACAACTCTCTGGCCTGTTTATATTCCTTTAAACCAATCACAATCACCTTGAGCGGACTTCCTCTGGTCGGGGTCTCCTCATGCCGGCACTGCTTCTGTACCCAGCTACTTCTTCTGCCATCAGCGTGAGTGAACGCAGGTACCTTGCATATGAATGTTTGTATATGAATGTGATGTGAATGACTAGTAGTGTAAAAGTGCTTTGAGTGGTCGCAAAGACTAGAAAAGCACTATAAGTGCAGTCCATTTACCATGTATATGAGCTGAGTTTGTCATCAGGAGGCTGAGGGACCGTGGATGAGATGATACTTGGGCGAGACAGATTCCAAGCAGCAACAAAATCCTAAACTTACCCACCTCATTTTGTTGCCCACATTTTTCATTTGGTTCAATTCACAAAACTGTGAATTGCCCTTAAGGGCTCCTGAATGTGCAGTGGCGTGCTATTCATACGCTTCCCCATGAGATCATGTTGATATCTGTAACATATGAAACGTATCAGTCTGGCTTACCAGATGAACAGTGCCTGGATAAAGCCTTACACAATGTGTGCACAGGAAGTCCCTCCCCTTCATGTTCCCATTCTCAAAGTCCCTTCGTTACGGGAAACAACAAGTTGTGAAGAAGATTTGGATTGTTCAATCAGGCAGCCCTGCTCTGATCTTTCGATGAATGACTGTAAAGATCTACAAAGAATATGTTTACAACGTTTTCATGTAAATCTTCCACCAAAACAACTTCCCTCCGACACTATTTTGCAGAAGCACCGTCGCTGTATCCGGGGCGTAGCAGCACCCAAGATGATTGTGATTGGTTTAAAGAAATGCAAGCAAGCCAGATAGTTTTTTTTTCCCTATCCAAGAGTGAAAATACACTGGATCCAGACCTTCCTCCATACTGACACAGCAAGACTACATCAATTCAGACTCCTTGGAGGCTTTTGTAATATCGATCCAGCTGAAACTGTTCAATCACACATGAATGATCATTCACAAGAGGCATATTTAATACTTGGGGAAATCAGAGTTTGGGTCCATTATGCAAACTATGCTTATTGTTCATTCATTGCATGCATAAATAATAAGCTCCATCTGTATATTGTTGTCTTTTCAATATAATCAGTTTGTAAGTCTGGGGTCTTTTCTCAAGGTTGATTTTTTTTTTAAATAAAAAAAACACTCCATACTCATTCCAGAAAATAACCATAATATTGACATATTGACATTTAAATCTTTATGCATGACCCCACTCTGTCAATTGTCATTATTTGGTGTGTGACCTGTGACAGGAGCAGCTAAACCATCCCGTTTGTCATGTATGTTACATAATAAACATAAATAATGTACCTTATCTCGTGTGTTTTGTAGTAAACTCCTGTCAAGAGTGAGAGTATAAAGTAGAAGAAGAGAAAGAGAAAATGGTAATAATAAGTGCACGTACCTCAAAATTGTCTTAATAATATACTGGAGTAAATAGTTAGGTGCACACATGCACGCACGCACACACACACACACACAAAAACACACCAATTTCGATGTAATCTGTGTTATAACTCCTCATTTAAAGAGTGTAGAGAGGTGCTTCAACTCACAAGTAAAATGTTTACACAGTACGTGCCCCTCCACAGGACATAGAACAAGATCCTTACAATGTATATAATGTTAATCCAGTGCTTTTATAACCGCAACACAGATGGTACAACATAAAGCAGGACAACATCAGTGGAATAGACTTTACACCTCCACATCCAAAGTACACTATCTGAAACTTTTCTGCTCTCAACGACGTCCATATAAAGCCGTATGTCTGACTGAGGTGTTGTAGGGAGAAAGCAGATGCGACTGACAGCGGAGATGAGTGGACGAAGGGTTAAACACCGGTGTCAGATACTGGCTGTTGATTACAGAGCGGGAGGTGCAGCAGAGCCTCTGTCACTTTAGCTCAGCCGTGCAACATAGAAAAAGCTTTTATCACAAGATAAAAGGAGCATGTCAAGGTAACAGCTTAAATGCATCTACAGTGTCAACAAGAAGTGGCAAGTGAGACGACTGAAGGAACAGCTGGGCACGCAACCTCTGGATGAGCAATAAAGACGCTTGCTTTATTATTGTAATTACTTGATTTAAGTGATACAAAAATATCTTCATTTTGTGATTTGTGTGTTGGGCAGTTTTTCCTGGATGGATCAACAATGAACAGTTCTTCATGAGCACGGATGTTTATTCTTGATCTTCAGGAAGAGTATAAAAATATAACCTAATAGCCCAAAATTCACTCTTTTTTTTTTGCTCCACTTTTGGACTTCTCCTGAGGGAAATATCTGGCTCTGTATCTGCTAAATGTTCCACTGTGTTCACCAACTAGTCGCTAACTTAATGCATCTGCTGTTTGGTGCTGAACAGGTGTTGTACGCAGTGAGTTCTTAGAGCTTTTTCACTGAAAACAGCTGCCTGCTGCAGTAACAGCAATGAGAGTGAAGTTAAACAGTAAAGTCAAGGGCCAAACGGCTAAACAATGAGCTGAAACTCATTATGAAACTTATGAAAGTTGAGGGGCGCTGCAGATTCAGGTGATAATTATCTGTAGGTCCATCACTATGAGCAACCTCTTTCACATTGTCACATTATTTTCACATTGTCATTTACACGTTAATAAATCTCGATCATAGCCGCTTTTATTTCTGACACCTGAGCTGACTCTGTCTGCTGTTGAAGACTGTAAGATCAGTTGAAATATCACAAAACCTTTGAGTTGAGATTATTTTGTCACATTGACCAAGTGCTGGGTGGTATGAGCAAAAATTTGGATTCACAGTATATCACACTATTTTTTAAAATGTGTTATTTTTTGCATGATTGGGCCTTATTATAGGTTTATAGTGGCTTATTCTACTGTCAGGAGTAGCATATAAAAACATGCAGTTCAGCTGTGTAATTTTGTAAATGTACAATTATTAGTGTTACAAATTGTTTATATGTCACAAATAGTTGTGTGTCGTGGTGTTTTTCCCTGTTAAACAGAGTTAGCTGAAGGTTATTCATTGTTGAGTTAAAAAGTGAGTTAGTAAGAAGGTATGCAGTTAATATAGGGGTCCTCTCAATACACTCATAGCTTTCCCCGACCATCGCGGTCTTCACGGCAAACAATATTTTATATTCTGCCTCGTGAAAACTTACAGCAATTGTTTTTCAGCAATGCACCGGGATGAAAAATGTATATCATACAGAAAATTAAAACTGGTATACTGGCTCATCCGCCCAGCAGTACATTCACCTTTTCTTTGCATATCATAACTCAAAGTGCAGGTCTGTTTTATGTACTCGATTTACAAACAACAATGTTTTACAGCTTTAAAATGCACATAAAACCTCAATGTTTATTTACCCAGTTTATTCAACATTTTGTATTAAAAAAAACCAATGCATCTTCCTCTGAAAAGGTCTGATAGACTATAGTATAAGTACAAATTGGGCCTCTGAGCCAGTAGTAGTCATGGGCAAATCTCTGGGGGTTGTCGTCCACGCTCAAAACAATGCATTATTTCTGTTTTCTCTTTCCCCTGGTGTCGGACCTCATCGTTAAAACAGAAGACACAGTGATGCGGCCGTTGGTACGAGGCAGGAAAAGCATGAATTGTGGATAAAAGCTGTGTGTGTCTGTGGGAGATTGGGCTTTTCTCTCTTCAGTCAGCCACCACAGACTGCTGCTTCACATAATGGCACACATCAGAAAATCCTCATTACAGGGGGTGTAAACTCAACTGCTATGTATGTGTGTCTGTGTCTATATTGTAGCACCAAACATATGTGTGCGCTCACCATGCTGACAGACACAATGTGGTATTTAAAGACTCACTATAATCCATGAGTCATTATGGGCTCAAATGACTGTAATTTCTTTATTCACCGTGTAATATAATGGCTCACTATAATCCCTCTCTCCAATAACGAGCAATAATTTAAATAGTCACGATAATCACGTCCACGTACTATCAGTGAATAACAGCAGGTAACTCTGCTATTGCTCATTTTGATAATAAAAAAAAAATGAATTTGGCAGTCACAGAAATCAGCTCAATTGAAGCTTTTTAGTGGAGACTTCAGAGTATTTAGCACAAATTTATAATATTAGAGCTTAAGAGCTGAACTCACTGGAATGCACGGAGCATTTCAGGACACAATAGGAAGTTATGATTCACACGAGATCCGCCAAACGTATGCAAACCCAAGTTGAGTTCACTCTCCGTGGGTCAAAATCAGGACAGCCTCATTAAGGAGGTGTAATCCCACTACGACGGCCAGTCAACCAACACTTCCAGTAATGATTGCTGGAACGGCCTACAAACGGTTCCTTGCATTTTAAGGTTTTTCTAACAGGCCATATAAACAGGCTGCCAAAATACCATTAGCGTTTGGATGTGAAGCAGTGTGGGGTATTATCCGTTCTCATCTGAGGTATTCTTGGCAGTACAGTGTGACCGCTGCCCTCTGTGACCTCTGAGACCTCGAGGGTGTTCGAGAGCTCTCCAGGTCTCCACAGTGCATCTGTCACGGCTATTTCTAGGCTATAAGTTGCATGGCGTTTGGTCTGGGGTGTTAAAGACAGACTGTTGTTCAGGAGGGTTATCTGAGGGTAAACTCACACCCTGTGTTCAGTGAGCCACGTTTGGATCTGACAAAAATCTTGTAAAAAGTTTTTTTTTCCCCAACTTTATTTCTATTGATATTTTCAGTCAGTGTGGGCTGACCATCCAACCATAGAAATATAATGAGACTAGAATTGACAAACTGTTTTCCGTGGACTACAAAAGAAAATGGCGATTGTTGTTAGTTGTGGTGACAACACGTCAGTGGGGTCATGAGACTGTATTTCGCCGGGAGCGGCGAGGAGGCGGAGGTACGCCAGCCCGCTGTTCGGCTCATTTTCTGTAACCAGTGTAGCATGAAAGCATGATGGAATTAGCAAGTGGACAGTTGGCTAGTTAGCGAGCTAGCTTGATAATTCCACCATGCTTTAACGCTACACTGGTTACAGTAAATGAGCTGAACAAAGCTGCCACTCATCTGTTGATAGCATCTTTCCTACGCTGTGACGAGAGTGTGTGGATGAAACATGGCAATGGCAACCGTGCACAGAAAAATGGCCTCCGCTCTGACTATTCTAATAGTCCATTCTACCTCTCATAGTGCATTTCTGTGCAGGGCAAAGCGTGTAACCATACACCAAACCAAACATAAACCATACCATGAAATACCGTGAGATAACTGTTGGATGAGAACATTATGTTTTTGTGTTGCCTCACAACCACGGTGGTCTGTGTAAACTTAGAATAATAATGCACGCCATAGGGGAGACAACAAAGATTCAGTGTTTCAGCTGCAGTTTTGTCATGCATTACTATCTGTCCCATGTCATGATTTTCTCTTTCTTCATTTTTGAAATTCCCACCAGGCTATTTGTCTGCGGGTAGAAGCTATTTTAAATCCAGGGTCAGGCGGATGATGACGGGGAAGGTTTCCAAGAGAAACCAACTGAGCCCAGAGTGGGGTGTTAAAGCAAATCCAAACAAACAATGCTGCCTTGTGTCTGGGAGACACTTTCCTGTCTGTCTGCATCACAGACACCAAATAGTCACCAGGATATGTCTCCCAAACCCCGGAGCCAAAACAAGTCCAGTTATTCTGCATGAGTCACAGTCCCACTACCAAAGAAAACTGAATTTGAGTTCCAAAAGCGCCGATGCGTTGACAGATGAGGTCTCCGTGTAGCCTGCAGGCAGCTCAAACCTTGATGGAGCTGCGAGTGTTGGGGAGGTGCTGTGGAACAATTCCTGGAAGGCTTTCTGTGGCCTTGAAAGTGACTGCGACAGCTACTGTATCTCACCGTGACATTTAGCAGCAACACCCAATCCTCTGAGTCGCTTGATCAAAGCAAATCTCTGACTGTAGTTGAGATGCTGCTCAGGGACAGCAAACTCAAATCAAAAGTAGGGCTGCAACTAAAGCTTATTTTCAGAATCAATTAAACCAGTGGATACTTTATTGATTAACTGATGAATTATTTAGTCTATAAAATGACAAAGAAATCTACAAATTGCTTGTTTTGTCCGACCGGCAGTCCAACACTAAATGTATTCAAAAACATATCCAGTACAGTTACTAAATAGGTCATGAAGTAACTTTTGATCTCAACTTTTATATCAATATCAGCGAGAAGTATAGGCGATACAGCCTTAAAATAATATCACGATATTTCAGGGAAATTTGCGGGAACGATATTCATGACAATATATTAAAAAAATAAATAAATAAATACTGAACAAAATGTGTTATTGGTGTTATTCGGCACTAAATCCTCGTCGGAGGCTGTTAAGCTGCTCCGGCTTTCAGCAAATTTATACTGGTATTATCGTGAATGATATGGCACAGCCCTAGCGAGAAGTGCTTAGAAAAACAGAAATGTGAACATCCATGACTGAGTGCTCCCCATTGTTTTTGTGTGACCCCAACTTGTCACAGCGTGCATGTCTGAGTTATGATTTTCCCTTCTCCTTTCTCCACACTTTTCATATGGCTGATGAGGTAAAACTATACAGTAGGTCACAAGAAAAGGCAAAAAAAAAAAAAAAAGAATTGAGTAAAGTGTTAATTTATACCCTGGAAATGATCTTGTGTGTCCTCAACTAAAGATATTCAATTTACAATGATATTAAAACAAAGAAAAGCAGCTTTTTTTACATTTGAGAAGCTGAAACCCAAGAAATTGTTGATTAATTTTCTGTCAACTAATCAATTAATCAACTAGCTAGCAGTTATCAAAACAGAAGCTAAACATTCCTGCTCATTTTCCTGTTGTCAAATAAAGGTTTTTATAACTTTAAATATCCAGTCTCACGTGTAGCATCAAGTGAGCTAAACCTTTGTAGATCTGCGTTATATTAAATGGGGCTTCAAAAATGTCCATCCCCAAGTTGACTTTGAGACCTTGATTGTATAATGAATTCAACTTATTAGACTCCAGTAGCTGTCTCATTAGCTGTCTCTCGATCGCTGCATGCATATATTTACTGCCAAGCAATAAGTTAAATTCTCATTTAGTCAAGAATAGACTTTCTCCTATCAGCTGCTGGATGATACTAATCACTGGGGTGTTCTGACATGGTATAATTACCCATTTCACTGTGTCTTTATGTGGTTATAACTTGAGAAAATGTATCAGGTTTCTTTTCCCATCACCTCCATAGTTTTGATATTTGTTGCTTATTCAAGCTGAAATGAGGCTGCAGCAGTAAAGCTGAAGCTGGTGGAGGTTTATTTCCAGATAGATGCTGATAATGTGTTCTGCAGAAATATAAAATAAAAGTCTTAATACAGTAGATTGTCCTAAACAATGTTGCTGCCATTTCTACCAGGGAGCCGAAGGGATGACGTCTTTTTGTAGCCCAACCCAGAAGTTAGCGTCGCCATGGGTTACCTTATCAAAAAGCCTATGGGATAATTTGCATTGGATTTTGGATCATTGCAGAAAATAAGCTCTGTGGCGAACACAAGATTACCATACTTGCATGTTTTGTTGAGCAAGATAATCTCTTCATATAAACACCACTTTTATGATTTTAGAAGCTTAAATGCAATCGCCAGAAGTAAAAAGCTAACGTTAGGCTATAAACGAACAGTTGCATTTCACGGTCCACGTCACCGTCGCCTCTACTAAGCTGATGGTGACGTTTAATATCCTCGACAACCTCTGTAGACTCATTTAGCCACTTGTTAGCCTTTTTAAACACACGTAAAAGCTTCGAAATGCACCAGCGGGGTATTTACCGACGCACTTTATGTCGTAGAACAAAACGCTAACATCTCTGAAGCGTGTGTTAACCACAGACATTATTTCAGATGTCTAACCACAAACCCATTCAAAAAACCCATTGACTTTAAGTCGAGGGAACCGGAAGTGTTGTTAACTAATTTCCAGGATTTTACTACAAACTTCGGCTCCCTATTACGGAAGCTGCACATAAAAATAAGTTAGTCAGAGTTAT
>JAOVVB010086737.1:0-13471 GCA_028570985.1 Heterobranchus longifilis
CGCTCATAGTGATGAACCCACAGAGAATTATCAGTAAGTGGGGTGGTTGAAAAATTAAGCCAAAGTGGAACTCCCAAAAACTGCAGTTCCTTGAATGGCCACTTGAGGCTGGCTCCAAAAACGAGTCAATCCCAAAAACGAGTCAGTCCCCATAGACCCCCATGTTAAAACTTCACAGCAGAAATAAACATGTTTACAGCCTAGTACAAAACTTTTTTTTTGTCTCTATAGCTAATTTCTATAGTTATAGATGGGGATAGGTGGATTTTTATATAACTCACCCTGTTTAAATTATATTAAGGCTAAAAGTTCTGCATAATTAAGGGAATTGTCACTTTGAGTGAAAGGTGCAGGGTGCCATTAGAGGTGGAGCATGCCTGTAGGTTTGATTCAGCCAGCCTCAGCTCCATCCATGCTCCACGCTCCACCTTTTTGCCCATCTAATCACAATGATGCCAAATACAGACTTTTACTGTCAAAACCCACCTGCTAGAGAATTGTAAAATGAGAGTGATGTAACAATACAAATATTTGCAACATACTGTCACAGAGAAAAAGAGAGCGAAAGCAAGGCCAAATTTAACCAGCACAGTTATTGATTGATATAAGACAAACAACTGGACTCAAATATTGCACTCATAAATGTTATTTTCTTAAAATGTGTACTTGTTTATCTTGCTCCACTGTACTTTCTTTATCTCTGTGCGACACACAGATAGGTGGAACTTTGCCTGCGAGCTTAAGAAGAAAGCAGCCATGTAAAATATTGATTACACCACCATCTTTCATCCCTGACTGGTCAACCCGACAGTGCTACAACCATCCTCTGTCTCCTCCGTGTCTCCCATAGGGAACTACTCTTTTTGGTTGCCCACTTCCTCACAGCAGGGGCAGCAGGGGCAGCAGCACAGCAGCGCCCGTGGAGCTGGAAGAGATTCAAAGTCTTGCTCAGGGACACTTCAGCAGCACCGGGGCTCAAAATGTGTTCGGAATGGTTTAGACTCAGTCCTCGGTCTCTAGATGCTTCGCTCAACTAGAGACTGAGGGCCTTCTCTCAGCTTTCAGTACTAAAACTGGGTGGTAACAATTAGATCGTTTTAAAAATAACCTGCATTGCAGAACCAATCCAAAGTCTTGAGGGCGGTCCTTCATATCGGGGATGGTGACATGCAGAAGTCGTGTGCTTGTAAACACTGTCGTACCAGCAACCCGTGTATTACGAGACGGCTCCAGGTTTGCTTAGAAACAAACATAATCTTTTATTAGCACATGATTCATCCGTCCAGCCGGGCAATATAATCATTACAGGATGAGTTACGTTGGGAAGACAGGCTTTCCAAAGCAGCGCACCATTTCCAGTAAGGCGTGTCCTTTGCCAACATGTAAGGGCTGTTACTTTGTTACCGGCCGTTCTTGCCAGCATCCAAGTAACCTTGCATTAGAAGTCCCCAGACGATCGGTAAGCTACCGTGCTTTTAACTGTGTGTGTGTGTGTCTATTTGTAGCTTGTCTATTGCAAACATACAATAATGACAGTGACTGCACCCAGAGCTCAGAAGAAAGTAGAAGAAAAAAGAGAAAGCATCTATATATTATATTATATATTTATAATGCAAACGAGTTCATTGTATTTTCAGTTGAAATCTGTTAGTAAAAATCTTTGATTTGACCAAAAGATTGTATGTCTAAATTAACATGGTGCTATATTAAAACGCATTTCCATGCATTGGTTTTGTGTATTACAGCAAAGTAAACTTTCTACTATTTTTCAAGAAATGTTATATCTGCAAAAATACCTGTTCCAAACCCCCCCAAACATTTAAGGATATGGTAGATCTTTGCTGTTAAGTTTGCTACTTGCTTTTGTATCCAAGATTTGAAAACTTTGAACCTCAATATCTCAAAACAACCCAGATCGCAGATGGAACCAATTCCAAGGTCATAGAAACACAACGGAAATTTTTTTTAAACATATAGTGACGGAATCTGAAAGAACCAAGCATTTTGATGCACCCAGAATTCCAGTCTGGACCAGTCACAGTATGAATTGAGTATTTCAATGGATTTTTCAATGTCGATTCCATTTTAAACTGCATGGGGCTTAAGGAGAATCCCGACCAACTGACTGTGTCTTTGTGCCAGTATGAGTTTCCCGGCAAGAGTGATATCCACATGCTGTGCTCTTATTTGCTCAGGTGTGGTGATAGACATCCAGTGAGAGGAGAGCAGAAGAGGGAAATAATAAGCCATATTCATCCAACTGACACTGGGCTCCTTGGGGACAGGAAATAGTAACCTAATTATAGGAGAAGATGTAGCATGTCATGCTGTTATTATATGTAAGTTTATTGAATCATGATTCAGCCATGGGGACGCTCATATATATTTGGCTTGAGAAAGGCGTATGTATTCAGGACAGAGCTCCTCCAAACAAGCACAAAAATATGTTTTGACATTTTTAGAATGGACATTTATTGCTGATTCACTTTTAAAGGTCCCATATTGTACAAAAGAAAAAAGAAAAAGTGATTTCCATGTGTTTTTTTAATTTTCTATAATTTTTAAAAATATTTTTTTAATTATAAAGCAGGTTGAGGTGCTATATAAATACTGTGAAAGTATCAAAATGCTCAAACCACGGAGAAATGAACACAGTCCGTATTCAGAAACGGTGCCTTTAAATGAGCCATCAAGACTTCCATACAGACAGTATGAGAAACATAATGTGTTCTTGAACATTAAAGCAGATAAACAACCCAAAATACAAGCATGAACCTGAAAATTAGCACAATATGGGACCATTCATTTTGTTGGAAAAGAACCTCCTTAAATATATTTCCTTTTCTACCCATCCAAGAAAGTAAAGTTTATTTCTTTAAGCTGGATATTTATTCCGATATTTCAGTTGTTTCCAAAAAGCAGTGACGTACAGTAAGAACGCAGCTAAAAAGCACCTCAAACAAAAGCAATTGCTTCTACCTTCCTCTTCCTTCCTGTTACTCATCTTTGTACTAACAAACCTGCTAATCCTTTGACCTGTGCAGAGCTACGTCAGTCGCTGTGCCGCAGGAATCCAAGGTATTCTCCACGGTACCAGCTGGTGCACCACTTGTGCCTGTTTGATCCTTTGGCAGACTCCCCATCCTGTTTAAAGTGTATTTTTAGGATATTATAGAAAAATGTGATGTTGCCCACAGTAATGCTGGGTAGATGTGTCATCTTGCTTCTGCTAGTTGTCATGTCACTTCTCATTAGTTTCTCCCAAAATGTTTACAGAGTCAAACACATGCTTTGGGGTCAAGGGAAGGTTTTGCCTGGTCAAGCTGTGTTGTTTATTTGTGTGTGTGTCATGTTCCTGATAACACCTTAGTGGGTGGCCAATATTAAGAAGCTACAAGCTGAGGTTATTATGCAAGACTTTCCTCTGCACTTGACTTGACGTTTGGTTTTTATAATATACCTTTTTTAAGTGTGGCTCTATGAATGGTCCAGACTGAAATATATCAACTATTCGATGGATTGCCATGACATCGTGGTTCCAAGACGATGAAGCCCAGTGGCTTTGGTAATCCCGTGACTCTTCCTCTAGCACCACCATGAGGCTGACAAAGTGGTGGTGAATTTGGATACATTTCAATTAAATTTGATACAGACAATCACGATCCCCCCTCATTAATTCATGTGGTTATCCCTTGCCTTTTGATCGAGTGCCATCAAATTTTTATTTTGACCCATTCTGTTTTATAGATTAAATAAACTGTACTTTGTGTTTAGTGCTAATTGCAAATTTTAGCATGCTAACATGCTAAACTAAAATGGTGAACATGGTAAATTAAACCTACAGATGTTAGCATTCATCTCAAAGCACTGCTGTGCATAAATGCAGCCTCACATAACAACATGGCTGTAGATTCTTAGTTTCATAATAAAAATTACAAATCACAAATTTAGTGAAATAAAGCTTAAACTAATTTCAAGACGGACAGTTTCCTTATCTAAGGAAGTGGCGTGCATGTGTATTTTTTGAGACAAACGACACTATAGGTCGTTTGTACAAGCAGCTTATTGCGACCCATATTTACGTTTATTGTTCGGCTCCGCCCTCTAGTGGCCATTATGACGGGAGATCCCCTAAAGTAGATCCTCGAGGACAGAATGATGACTGGCTGACAACACTATTGCTTCTTTATTCAAAAGGAGGGGTGTGTGAGGTGAAATGCTGCAAACCTGCCTGGGTGGAAGGATTTTAACTAGTGTCTATAGTGAGGTGAGTTAAAAAGGGTAGAATTGGGCTTATTCCATATTCCATAATTTATTTTGAGCGAGCTATTAGAACTGAATTGACCTTGACCTCAAATGTGTCCTACTATTATTCAATACAAATGATCTGATCTGCAGAACACCTGGCAATGTAGTCTTTTGTAGACTGTAGACTGTTTTTGTATTCTGTTTGGAGGGATTTGACAATGAAGATTGATAGGGATGTATGTCACTGTCTCTGCTTTCTCTCCCTCCTTCTCTACTTTCCTTTCTCTTTGTCTTTCTCTCCTCCTCTGTGCCTCACTCTTTCTTTCTCTCTCAGACTTGCTGCTTTGGAATTCTTCCCGTGTTCCTGCTGTGGTATTGTGGCACCTCATTCACGTTACCTGGTGTCACAGTCTTGACTTCCCTTCCCTTTGTTAATCGGCAGTAAACAACATGGCTGTCTGGGGACTCTGCATGGCGTAGGGACATATTTTTACTCTGGCAAAAAAAAAAAGAACAACAACACATGATTAAAGATGATGCCTCTAACACTCCACACTGTGCACAATGATAAAAGGTGCTCAGATATCCCAGTGACAGGTCAAAGCAATGCACACAGCTAATTGATGCTGCCTCAGAATCTCACCGCAGTATCAGAAACATTTGCCAGATTCATACTGTTAGCGTGCATATTCATCCTCCTGGGTGTAACGATGAGTTAATTTCTGTTATAATAGGCTACTTTTAGTCAAGCAATCACCTCCATTTAGTACCTGCCTTAAAACAATGACAAATGACAATATGTGTTCATTTCCAGTTGATATTGTTATGTCTGTTTTGCTCAGGGCAATGTGCTGTCTAAATCACAATTTATCAGTCAATTCACCCTCATTTGCAAAGCTTGCTTCCTGATTTCATGAGATTTTGACATTTGGTCTATTGATTATACAGAAGCTCATTGCATTCACAAAAGAAGGGGAAAAAATGAGCCACGTTGTCTCGTATATATGAGTTACTATTTCATAATTACAAGAAAATATCCTGTATCATAAAATGTCTCGTAATTATGAGAAAATCATAAAATGTCTCGTAATTATGAGAAAATCAATTATAATCACAAGAAAATTCCCTGCAATTATCAGATCTCATAATTACAAGATGGTGTGTATTTTGTTTCTTTTGTGAATGCAATGCGCTTTGGTTTGATTCTGAATCAATTCGGCAGCAAGATAATTTCCAAATCCACAGAAAAAACATTGCAGACACAGAAGAACAACTTGAGGGGAAAATGTATTGATAGTTGAGATCCAAATGGTCTCTAATGATTCATGAAAGGTGCACTCAATACCAACTGCTAATGGAAAGTAGATCTGCTGTTGCCTTGCCAGTGTAACACTGAACCTGTCACAGCATAAAAATAGAAATATGAACATTCACAATCCTGCAAAATATATAAAAAAAATAGAGTCTGATGGTACAGTGTGGTGCATACTGCTTAAAAATATGTTTAAATATATAAGTAATGAAAAGCTGCTAAGACAAAGATCAACAAACCTGATTGCATCATAAACCATAATCGCAATATAAATATTTTTCTTGCAAGCAAACCCTAAAGCACTTCCTTCACATGAAGCTGACTTGCCAGTGTAATGTGTGTCTGTGGAAGAGTGCGTGCATGTGTGTTATGAGAGCCCTTTCAGCTGATTAAATATGTGAATATTTAAAAATGACAATTCTCAGCACAGCTGCAGATAGTCGACAGGTCTGTTCCTGAGGGAACCGCCAAGCTGTTCCTCCTGCATTCAGCACCACGCGCCGTGCTGCACGAGGAGGCTCCAGCGCCATTGGAGGGGACTCCATGTCATTTGTAGAATCTGATTTTTCTCCATAAATACAGAGCACTCGGCACGTTCCGTGCACACACACACACAAAAAAAGACGATCCCGGAGGGCTGAGGAGTGTTTGGCTTTCAATTAGCTTTTCCCTCCTTCCACTGGCTCTGCCATTTGCCTCTGTTTGATTGTGGCGACCGTGGCGAAGCGGCCTTGGCTAGCTCTGCTGTGATCATTTGTGCAGGACGGCAAACATGGCGACACAGTTAGCGCACATGCAAACATGTAGTTCTTATCAGATCTGAGTGGGATGCGAGAGATAGTGGTTAGCAGAGCCAAGGAGGAGGAGGACACACTATATCAACATGAGAGGTCAGGGATACCCTCTTTGGTTCTCATAGTACACTTGGAACATTTAGCAGGTAATGTAAAGATCAGTCTGCACCTTTGAGCTTACATGACTTCATTTTTTTCCCCATTTAAGTCAACTCTCTTGCTCTTTTTGTCATTTATTTGCTTGAGCCTCTGCAGATATAGTCTACGAGGCATCGTGCCAAGCCTACCTTTGCTGTCTCTTATTATTACTAGTAGAAAAGACGGTGACCTAGCCCAGAGCACTTCATGTGTCTCTCCAAAGGAAGGAAACAGACAGATGTCATTTACATTAAAGCTAATACGGTCTGGATCTTTTTCTGGCTGAGGATGGCATGGAGAAAGGCTAACCATGTCAGGGCATAAATGTTCCATTTCTCCACACTGATGTTACTCCATGTGCTGCAAACAAAGTGATACATATGATGCACACAAAGAAACACCATGAGCACAATAAGAGCAACAGATTAGTTAAATTACACTGTGAGATGAATCCAAGCACCGTAAATTTGAACAAAAATCTTACTATGTTAAAATAAGAATGACTATTTGAATATTTTCCAGAGGGTGTTTGTTGCATATTTGTGTTTTTTTTTTTTTACTCATCATTTTCTTGTTTATTACATTGGATTTGCCCATTAGCCTACTTGGTAATATGAGTTGCTGTTGACTTAAATTGTATATGTTCCTTTGTGTTCCTTTCATTTTTAGCTGCGACTAGCAGCTCTAAAGCTTACTCCATTGGTCAGTCCACAAAAATGTCCTCACCCTTTGGCTGCCACAGTTTTCACCCCAGGAGACTGAAATTTGGCATGGAGGTAAAGTGTGTGTGATGATATGATGATGCTATGATGATGCACGCGTGTGCGTGGTCACAGATATTGCAAATTTGCACTAGTTTTTTACTGTTAGACAGAGCCAGACAGTTTCCCCCTGCTTCCAGACTTTATGCTAAGCTAAGCTAATTGGTCGCTGGCTGTGGCTTGATATTTAACAGACAGACATCCGAGTGTGGTATCAATCTTCTCATCTAAGTGTCGGGAAGAAAGCCAATGAGCTTAACACACAAAATGTGGAACTATTAAAATGTTGACAACAATTTTCACCCACGCTTTTGCTCGATGATACCACGTATCGCCCGCTCGCAAAACCTCATTTGCACATCGAACACTGATATTTCATCTAGTGAGTCGGCCTCCTATCTTTGAGGCGCACTGGAGCTGTGCTTCAGAGAGCTCAGCTCTCCCACTGCTCACACACGCTCCCTGCTGAGCCCATCTGCAAGCTGACCCACCCCCCCCCACTCACCGGCCCCTCCACTTGCATCAGGCGTGCCCCTGAATCGCCCCACTCACTCTCTCCTCGAGTGTATCTCAGAGCGCTGCCAACCCCCTGCATCACACTTCAAACACACACACATCCAGACTGATGTGCACACACACACACACGCACACACACACACACACACACACACACAGAAGACAAGAGAGAGGAAAGAGGTCAGTGGGTCTCCTCAAACACAAAGAACCTCTTGAGGAGAACTGACTAGTTTACACTGCACTCAATTACGTGTATTTGGTTATTGGCTTCTCTGACAATAGGCTTGTGGAAATACTGTTGGTGAGGAGCAGTATATTGAGACACTGTACCCTCAGGCTCATTTTCTTTTAACTCACCCATTCACCTTCTTCTGTCTTTGCCAATGTTATTCCATATCAGTCTGGGTTTGTCTCATCTTCCCATTTTTCATCTTTTAGCATGTCATTACTACCTAGCAACAGCCATCCAGTTTTCTCCCCCTTATGTCTAGCTTTACTTCTTTCATCATCTTCTGTCTCTAATATATGGCACTTTATCTGGCACACACTCAAGGAGCTATGTAAAAATATGAAAAGAAAATGCATCATGTATAAGAAATAAGTGGTCTCTACTATACTCCCTGCACTTACCCACATATACAGTATTTCTTTGTCTGTGCATAATAAAGTGACACACTGTAGTTATTAATATAACACAGCATTGATTGTATAGAATAAGTAAGCCCTTCTGAAACCACACATCCAAATGGTCGAATGCACTGAGGAACCTTTTAGCATGAAGGTTTTCATCACCGAGCTACATAACATTTCATAATTAGCAGGCTGAGCAGTGTTTAGTCCGCAGCTACGCCGCTATTCTCAAGAGTTTACCCAGGATTTCCATGGCTGACTGATTTGTAGTTGTCAGCCTAAGAATAAATTGTGAAAAGGGGATAAAACACTGGGTTGGAAATTTGCAGTGGGGAGAACACTGTGGTGCTATATCTTTATGAAGGCCCTTAATGCTTTACCAGCTGCCAGTACCTAATATACTGTAATTGCCGGCCATATTTTGTGACTTAAATCAACTTCAAAGCTGCACAAACGTGATTGCACTGGAAGAGTACTTTCTTAAAATTGTAATTCAAAAGGTGACATTTCAAAGAGAGCCATCTCGAATGAAGAGACTGTTCCTCCCCCGAAAAACAAAAGCATAGGCCGTTTGTACAAGCAGCTTATTACGACCCATATTTACATTTATTGTGAGGTGGGGATCTTGTGGGTTGGAAGACTTGGTGGAGAGGAATGAACACTGGTTTAAAGTTACCCTTTAATTTCCCCAGAAAACTTGACACATTCTAAATGATCTGATGAAATTTGAATTACTGAAAGACAATGCATTGAAAACAACAGTGTGCTTGCATGTTGCAGACATAACAAATAATTGGCAATCCCAGTCACACATGAATATAATTGGAAATAGAACACAGAAGCTCATTCACAAGAATCCTGCAAATTTCATTCTTCTTAATATGCTATTCTATGATAAGGGGGAGGCAAAAATGTTGCTCATGAATTATAATCTATTTGACAGCTACACAATATCACGGAAAGATGCTGTGAATCTGCCAGAATGTTTTCATACCATTTGCATTGCATACCAAAACTGTATCGATGAAGCATTATATGGCTCGTACTTTATTAAAATCCTGCAAAATGGAGGTGAAAAAAAAACAAACATGCATCTTGGAAGGGAAAGCTATATTTCAACACATTGCAAATATTTCTGTATGTATCATCCATCTATAGGTATGAGGTATTTATTTAAATGATTTATACTGTTTTGTATTTCCCATCCATTCATACCTGTCAATGCAGCCATCCTAAAATCAGTCCTTAACCTGTACACACCGCAGGCATGCACATATAGTTTCGCTTTACCTTCGTGAGGAGCAAAGTTCACCTAATTAGCTTCAAACCCAGCTGAGCACCCATCTGACACGGGGTGTGGCACCATCACAGACACAATATCGTCCTCGCTACATTCTGTGGTGGAAAAAAACAAAAAACACCATCACCCATCACATGCCTGACAGACCAGGCACTCATAGGCTTCCACCCCATACCCCCGTTTTTTTCTTGTCTTCTCCACCCTCTGTATGTCTCCGTGTCTGTCACTCTGTCGCTTCCCTTTCTCCCCTCCGAACCCCCTTCTTCCTTCCCTCTCTTCTTGTCACCTGCCTTCACCGCCTACACGGCAGTCGGCTGTACATAGCAGCACCGAGATAACACCGAGGCCCGGACAGTCAGACACCTCATTTATCAGCTCGTATACTCCAGTCATTTGCTGTAAAGCCACAGCGATCCTGCAACTGGCTTCTGACAACAGGTGACAATTGATCATCTTATACAAATTAGGATATGGAATCTGGTGGAAAAGTCATCACAACTCAAAAAAAATGTTCCGGCTTTTAAATAAACATACGGATACAATTACATTTTCACCCCCATTTGAAGTCCTCTATGTATGCACATCAGTATTCAAAGTGATTTCTTTAGAAATGTTAATGCCCCACTTCACTTTTGATTTTCCGAGAGGAAATCATGAGAGGGAAACAAAGGATGTTGTAAAATCAAATAATCTCATTTCTGTTCCCCTCCTCCCAATATTCTCTTGATATTCAAATAAAGCCAGTTATTAGGGAGATTTTTTACCATAGGTGTCTGTGCTGCATTCTATCAGTATGCAAATCTTTTTTAGTTCAGAGGACCCATGGTGTCATTACTGTAACCTCTTATGTAAAGAGTGTTACCTGTGTGAAGAACAGCCAGTTGTTTCTGATATTTCTCGTTCTAGGAATAATGAAGTTGGGTGGCTGTGCTTATGTGTAGTGATGATGCGTGGTGTGCAGATCAGATTCAAACTCACACAACATTGGTCTATTGATATTTTTGCTCCTCAAAATGCTTTTATTTTTCGAGAGGAATGGATGCCAGACTACATCAAGCCGAGTTTGTGTCACTGTCTCACGATCTTTAAGTAAAACACTGTTTAAAGATGACTTTAATAGTCAGACTTCAGTTCCACTACATACCACGGCAGTATTATCTGACATGACCTGTTTTAGTTTGTCTTGATTTTCTTTAGCTTCCAGGATGTTCCTGAATTACATGAAATTTAGTTTCCTGTGTGGTGCACATTAAAGGGCCAGTCCACGCAAATTACAAAGTATCATTTACACATCTAGTCAGTGAATTTGATCCTCACACTTTTCCACAACTTCACGTCGCTACTTGTCACTTTTATCATGAAGGTGACACTACTCTATAGAGTATATTGGCTACAATATAGTATATAATTGAGTATTTATAGTAAATAGATTAGACAATATTATAGATCCAAGACGAAACTCACAGAAAGATGGGACTGAGAGAAAAAGGCACAATTACAAATCTGTCTGCTACTTCAGCACCACGGACAGCGCCATGGATTTATCAATACACAGCACAGTGAGGCTCCTGATGCTGACGAGACTAACATAATAGACTGTAATCTAAAGCATTACCAACATAATCAACTAAACTACTAGAATTGCTGTAAGCGGTCATTTTGACCACCAGATTCCAAACTCTATAATCTCACATGATGATAAATACCCAACTGAGAGGTTAATGCATTCATTGTCTCAGGATATGTTTAAATAAAAAATAAATAAATAAATACCACCAAAGAACATTTTAACAGTTTAATTATACATTTAATTATACATTTGGGTAGTTATACATTCATCAATATTCATATCATTGATTATAGCCTAGTAAACAAGAATTATTTTACATTCACACCAGTATTTTTCCGTAGAGAAAAATACAAAACAGCACTTGAGACCGCTATTGACGTTTCTCTGACAGAGGCAATGATAGTTGCTAAGCAACCGAGATGCATCATCAATACCGTGAAATTCTGTGTGGTCAATATAACCGTGTATGGCTGAATTGGGTAAAAATTATATTTTCTTTGCCTTTTGCTTAATTTATATAAAAACAATGAAAATTAAAATATAGATAATTTTAGGAAAAGTCAGGAACCAGCAGGATTGTATTTTTTTATTCAACAAAGTTATTACACATATAAATTTCAAAATCGCCTGCTGCCTCTAGTGGTATCTGGCCATGCTGATGATTTTGGTTTTATGTTTTTGAGGTATCCACTTCTGAAACTGTTGCATTCCAATCCAAAACAGGTGTGAATGGACTTTATCTCTGGAAGAAAGTAGTTCCAATGATGTGCGAGTTATTCACAGTAACAGGAGTCTTGTTTCCGAAAAGACTTTCATTCTCACTTGTCATTTTTCAATACTTTGAGCACCACAATTTTAATTTATTCGCTCCCATTGTATTGGAGTATGAAAATGTAAGAGACTGATATTTCAAATCTTTGGGGCTTAAAACCAGAACCTGGTTAATGAATCGGCTGGCTGATCTAATATAAATTATATTAGCTCATCACAGATATACATATGCACTGTAATTTTATTTTTCAAATTAAAAAAATGGGGTTTGATTTCATGAAAATCAGGATTCCAACTGTAAAATGTGGCCTTCTCAACCCATAACAGGGCATTGCATTCCTCACTATATCTGAAAAAAAAAAAAAAAAAAGACAGCTGGACAGCTGCTTCCTGCAGTGGTCCATGCAATGTGAGTGAATTACTGTTTCATTTATGTGGATTGAATGTAGTTGCTGAGTTTATTACATTCAAACATCTCTAATGTCCTCCAGATTTGGTTTAAGTGTGTCACGTGCTGTTTAAGTGAAGATTGCCCAAAAATAAGCCAAGACACATTCAGTCCTCTATGTTTGGTGACAGATTGGTTAAACAGTAGGAACCACACACGCAGGGTGATTCTGCAGCGCCGCCCCGACACCCTCAGTCATCTGAGTCGACTTCTCCCTCATTCTCAGTCCCACCCTCTGCTACGCCGCCTTGTCCATCCATCCATCTGATTGACAGGTTATGAGCCAATCCCTGCATAAATGACTCCGACACACTAGGAATCCAGACCAGCTGGGTTCAATCAATCTCACTTAAACTATTCTCCATCGCAACCACGCTCTCTAATACTGAGACAGCAGAGAGGGCAGTTCCACAGTAATGTTATCAAATCTTTTCTGGAGGGATGGGGCGATCACTCTCCTGCAGAATAAAAGGGAAGTGGAGGGGAGGGAGGAAAAATGAAAGGTAATTGTGCCTTTTATTTTTGTGTTTGGATCGTGAAAGCAATCATGGACAAGTCGTGAACAAAGGGTAGGGCGATACAGTATGGTACAGTGTCATCGGTTAGGTATGAGGAAAAACTCATAACAGCAGCTATGATTCTGTTAATAGGGGTGATAAAACTGAACGGACATAGGAACGTGTATTTGGGCCGAGCGGTGCGGCACCGTGAAACCCCTGAGGCTAGTGACATAACAAACATTGTGCGGACAAACACTTGTAAAGAATCACTCCGATATTGACACTGCTTCCTCTGCTGAGGGTTCGTTTCTTTTGTTCCTGGTCTGGTGTCATGGGGGAAGTAAATTTACCCACAAACCCTCAGTGGTGAACAAGTGAACTTTCATTATTGCCGATTCTGTCGACCCACAAATAACTTCACACAAGAGACAGAATGATTGATACTCTTCATCATCTCTGCCTCCCTCCCAACCCCCCCCACCC
>JAOVVB010086747.1:0-13471 GCA_028570985.1 Heterobranchus longifilis
GGGGGGGGGGGGGGGGGGGTTGAATTTTTTGGGAAGCGATGCCTCCGCGGGTGAGTTTTACCTTGCCGACGACAGATCTTCAGCTGGGCACAAACAATTACAAACACGGATTCCCCCTTGTTGTAAATGTGAGGGCGGGTGCTTCAAAGTGGTTCATTTGTCCTGAAATCGGTGAACGCATGCTAGATAAATTGATAATTTCACACAAGACCCTTCAGAGATACCTGACGGACTTGTCACGACACTGTCAGTCATCCATGGGATTGGTAACGGCTGAACATAAAAAATTGTACCTCGTATTTAATTAATTCTAGTCTTTATTTGAGGTAAGGTTATCGCTGCCTTACTTGTGTTTTTTATTTTGCTGGCTTAAACGTGGGAGTTGATAAGGTGTGACATTTTTAGGCTTTTATGTTTGTGTGTTTCTTTATTAAACTATTACTAGGATTTAACATGTTTTTGGTCTTTGGCCTGGATATGTGTTGCGACAATAGCTAGGAGTTTGTGAATTTCTAAGTTACTATCTGTATTTCAAAAACCGTTGAACAACATGAATCTGAAATAAAAAAATAGATTCAGTTGTTGGCAGGAGATCTGGCATTAAGATGAACATTTCTTGGTACTTTACCTATTGGTAGTTGTAGTTTTCCTACTGTGGCTGCTCACAGAAGTTACTGAGACTGAATGCAGTCGTGGGTATCTACAACACACGTGACGCTGGCGTGGACCTGGTGTTGAAAATGAAATGTCCGACAGGCAGAGCAGCAATTAAATATAGTGATAATTGATTCTTTTTTTACCTTACTAACAAAGGTGGGGACTAACCAACCTTCCTCTCCAATGTTTGATTGTAGCCGATGACATCTTGGAGATGTTGATGAGATCTTGACTTGAATCAGTGCGAATAATTGTTTCTAGTAACCCTTAAAAAACTGTTTGTCATGTAATGAGTTATAAACCGTGCCTGTGAGTCGTGGGCTGCACATTTTAACTCTCCATTGTCCCAGAATCACTGCCCATTTAGGTTTAGCTCATGCTGCAACTTGTGTTGTATTATACCCTGTTAATATACCTTAATACACATTGTTTTCCTGAAATTAAATTAGAAATTAACTCCTCTGCACATCAAAACATCAAACTGAAGTATAACTCCATGATCTAGAAAACTACGATTTAAAAACTAAAACCCTCCATTAGTTACATAACAGGAAAGTATATTCTGACCTGGGGGTGTTGAATGAAATTGTTGAAATTAACATTTGCAAATTGAGGCTGTTAAACAGTGGGATGTGATCAAAGTTGCACTTGTAACTGATTTAACATTAAAACAACTGTTTTTCACCCCTGTGCACTGTGGTGTTTTCGTATGTGTGATAAATGCTCATAGCAAGATCCCAGCACTCAAGTTGATGTTTTCAAATTGTTTTGAAAGCTTTGACAGGCTGAAACCAGAAGATGTTTGGTGTTTTTACTTGACTAATTGACTAACTTTGTGTCGGTCAACTAATGAGTTAATCAACGAGATGTTTCAGCTTTAATCTCAATATTTCTAAAGTGAAAAATTGATGCTTCAAGACTACAGGCAGATTTTTCTTTTTCATGCACTGGTCAATTTGGGCTATTTTTCTTCTATAACATGTCTTCTTTCAGACACGTGGAAAGAAAACATCCAAAATACACATTTAGGTGTTTATTTTTCTACACTTTGTCTATTTGCGTCATAAGTTAGCGTTGGATGATGCATCATTTTGCATATTTAAACATACCACCTCTGAAAACTGAAAATGTTTACACTTATTCACCTGTAGTGTCTTGCAAAATGTATGGAATTTCACAATACATATCCATTAAAGGTTTTGTTTTTTTAAACAGCCAAACTTTCCACTTTCATTCCTATCTCTATTCTGAAGGTTTTTACAGAGGGGTTTGATCGTTTATCATTCATAGCCTGATTTCTAGAACATTTTATTCCTAAAACATGGCGATTGTTTTAATGGCTGTTGGCAGTATTTTCTGATTTATGGAGTGATTAGAAGAGATATCCAAAATTCCTTCAGTAAAAACATTTGGCTCTAATATGTCAACTAAACGAAACAAGAATTTTGAACCTGGCTTTACCAGATTTAATTTTATGTCCCAACAAGAGCGCTCAGATCTTCCAGATCTTACAACTGCAAATTCCCTTGGAATTTTCAAGAATAAATTAAAGACCCACTTTTAATGGAAGGTAACCAGCGAAGTTAACCATTGGTAATGTCATGTATTGTGTTCAACTTGTTTATTTTATTTTTTATGTTTTTTACCAATTTATTGTCATTGTTTTTTTGTTTTTTTTGTTTGCTCTGTTAAGCACTTTGGGCTGCATCTTTGCATGAAAATGTGTTATAGAAATAAAGTTATTATTTACCCAATGTTCAGATTTATGTTCTGGACATGTATGCACATTAGCACGTGTTTAATTAGATAATGTCCTATTTGCATATTTAAATATACAATTTCGGAAAACTTGTAATATAAGTAATCAACTGGCGACGTTTCATGTTTTATTTTTATTTTATTTTATTTTTTTAAACACCCACCACTTTGCAAAAGTGACGTGCACGTTGTTTCCGGAAGTATCGAACTTTCCGACAGCACTTGAAGGCAGCGTACATTAGCTATCGCGGGCTAGCTTAGCACTTTGCTAGCAACGACCATGGCAACGACGCGACTCCTGCCTTTGCAGCTACAAATAAGTGAGTTAAACTGTTGTGCTCCACGTATGAAGACATGATGTGACCTCCACACAGACTAAGCGAACATTAACGGCTACAGATGGAGGTCAGTGAGCACGTTTTATCGGCGGGCCGAGCCGTGCTGGACATGGTGGAGCGGGAGTGGCAGCCGCTGTCCCCGGGCGAGCTGGAGCAGCGGCTGGACCAGGCGGTGGAAGAGATGCTGGAGGCTGACCTGATAGCTACACTTAAAACTCAGCCTCCTCCTCCGACTATATACGTACAGTTATTGCAGAGTCAAGCTAATGTGCAGCCACAACTTTTACAGACGACAACATCCAGCAGCAGTCCCCCAGAAGAAGACACACCAGAGCCCCGAGAACCGCTGGAGACAGTGGACGCTGCTGCAGTCAAGGTACAGTCTGTCTTTAGTCTAAACACACGACTGTTAGAATAAGTTTACAAATCTGCCAAAGGGGTAAGATAATTTTACTTATTCACAGTGCACATAAACACTTATAGGATATTCTCATGTTTTTTCTTTGCAGCCTACTAGTTGAGTGATATATTTATATTATTTTGCCAAGTGAAACTGTATAACAACGACGTTTAAAGAGTGAATGTGAGATTTAAAAAAAAAAAAAAAAAGGTTAAAAATATAAGTAGGCCATAAGACAAAATCCCTCCAAAGGTTGGAGCTGCACTAAGCTGCATACAATGGTGGAATGTAACTAAGTACATTTACTCAAGTACAGTACTTGAGTACAACTTTGAGGCACTTGGTCTTTTCTTTGAATGCCACTTTGTACTTCTAAATATTGAACTTTTTACTGTACACTACATTTATCTGACAGCTTTAGTTACTTTACAAATGCACACAAAACATGAAGATTTCTTCTTTTTTTTTTTTTTTTTAAATTAAACTACCCAACAATATAGACCTATGAGTACAGCTGAAATGATGAATTAATTAGTTGATTGATTGAATTATTTTGATCGTTTCAATCAATTTTCATGTAAAAAGAAAAAAAATACGTTACAGCTTCTCAAATGTGAGGATTTTTCTGCATTGAGTACTTTTACTTTTAATACTTTAAGTACATTTTCCTGATTATACTTACACACTTTTACGAGTACCAGTTTAAATGCAGGACTTTTACTTGTAACAAAGTGTTTTTACAGTGTGGCATTAGTACCTTTACTTCAGTAAAGGATCAGAGTACTTCTTCCACCACTGGTTGCATATATACACATACACACACCTGCATATATTTCATCGCCTTAAAATTACACTTTCACTTTTTTGTCCCACTTCAGACCAAATGTTAACATTTTCTGTCTTTGTCCAGTGTTTTTTCTATCTGCTCCTTGTTCTAAATAAATAATCCAACCATGAAAGTAATCAATATCCTTTAGATAAATATGAGGGCTCCTCCATTTTTCTGCTGTCAGACCTGAGGTGTACACTTTTTGTTGTAACCGTGATGAATGTTTGTGATCACCTGAAATACCTGTTGAATTTACTGTCTGACTGATGTTGGCTCCAGTAACATAATGTTCTTCTTTTTCCCTCCATCAGTACATCACAGATCTGCTTCAAACCTCCAAATCCAGGGCTCGAATGGCGGGACGGGCTCGCTTGTCTCTGTCCCACACGGTCCTGCTGTCCCTCACTTTGCTGTCTGAGCGCCTCAGCTACCGCTCCGTGTCCCGCCGCTTCCACCTGGAGAAAGGAAACATCCACAGGATCTTCTTTTCTTTCTGTGAGCGAGTCAACTCGCTGGAAGAGAGGCACATCAGGTGGCCCGTCGGTGAGTTGTCAGTGGTTTTAGTGTAAAAAAGAGGTTTGAAAATGATAAGAGTGGGGGTATTTCCTCTCTAGTCTATGGAAGAGTATAAAGTTTTTAAAAATTAGATTGAAATTTGATGAGAAAAATGAGATTATATGAAATTTTAAAAAAAAAGTTTGTATTTTGAAAAAAATGAAGAGAGAATATAGTCAAAAAGTCAAAAATAAAGTCAAACATTCAGTATAAGTGCCAGGCATTTGCAAGCATTTCGAGAATAAAGTCGTAATGTCGAGAATAAAGTTGAAATACCATTTTGAGAATGAATTCGAAATGTTGAGAATAACGTCAAAATGTTGAGAATAAAGTCGAAATGTCGAGAATAACATCAAAATGTCCAGAATAAAGTTGAAAATTCTCAACATTTCGACTTTATTTTCGAAATGCAAAATAAATAAAAAGATCTTCCTCCTCATTTTTTCCAGGAAGTCATCCACTCGGGAAAACTGTTTTATCGAAAGGAAGAGGTTGAAATCTGTTAATAATAAAACAACGTAATCATCCTGTGTAAAATAGTATTTCTTGCAAGCTAGTTTTCTTGTTTTCCAGTGTGTCTCAGGGTTCTATTGCAGCCGGCGTGCACGTGCATTCTCAACATTTGTATACAGATAACTGGTCTCTTCCTCTCTATTCTCCAGGCAGAGAGGCTGTAGAAGCTCTTTTCCCGTTTTGCAGTCCAGAGAAGGAGGATCAGCAGGGTGTCCCTCGGGTGCTGGGAGTGTTGGGACACACCCGCGTCCCTATCCGCCTGCCCATCGGGAAACACGACGTGGAGAGCACGGTGCCTGAGGTGAAGAGGATGAAGAAGGAGGCCCATCCCGACTCGTGGCTAAACCTGCAGCTCACATGCGACCGTAAAGGCCGGCTCCTCCACTGCAGAATCAGTAAAGGATCAGACGTGGACAGAGGCGTCGCTCTGAGAGACGAACTCAAACAGCATCCTGAAATGATGCCCTCTGGCTCCTGCCTCGTGGCCAGAGCCGGCTACCCGCTCACGGCTCAGATTTTAACTCCGTACTCGGGAAGTCACGGACCAAGAGAGGAGCTCTTCAACAAGACGCTGGAGGAGCATTTTCACATCCTGGATCAGGCCGTCGCCAACCTGAGAGCCAGATTTCAAAGGCTCCGGTATCTGGATATCGGAAACTACGATCGAGCCAGAGCTGTCGTGCTGACCGCCTGTGTGTTGCACAATGTGTTTTTGGACATGAGACACGAGGTTCATGGAGAAGTTGAGAAAGAGGAAGTCATAACCGGAGAGGGAGAGACCGAGGTAGATGACGAGGGTGCACACAGACGAGACGCCATCGCAGATTTGTTGTTTAAAAACTTTGATTCTGGAAGCACGTGATGCGATTGTGGGACATTTGTAGCCTGGCATCCCTGGAACCTCTCAGGTCATTTTCGATTTCCAAGGGGCGTTCTCAGCGGCGCAGACCAAAATGCCTCTGGACGCGAGTGGATAAACATACAACCAATCAGAGCGACAAAACGTGACCTACAACCAATCAGAGCAACACACATGCAAGTTGCAGCGCTGCTTTAACCTTGAAGGATGAGAAAAATGGCGACCTGCTTGCTAACATTTTCAAATTACAGCTTTAAAAAAAAGAATGAAAATGAAAATATTTTAGGCGAGAAATAGGCAATACAGTAACAGAATCTTGATTAATATTTGATCAGCACTGCCTTCACTGTTTGATCTGAATTTATGCTGAAAGTCGGCAGTTAAAATGGTAACTGTTTAATTCATAACGCCAACATGCGGTCGGCATAAACTCTCATTTTTCAGCTCAACAGAACATTAAAATATGTTTCTGAAAACATTTTCGGTGAGAAATAGGCAATACAGTAACAGAATCTTGATTCATATTTGATCAGTCAGTCATCAGCTTAAACCCGCCCCATATTAGCTTTAAACGGTTGTGATTGGATCGACTAAGTCCCTGGCTACTGGAAATCTATCTGAACAGGAGGGGGGCCAGACGTCTCTGCCAGAGCAAATGAAACATGAGCTCAGCAGACACTCTGGTTCCCAGGCTAGAGGTTTTATCCATTTTCTGTGGAGTGCTTCCTTATCTAAATTGAGGGTCTTATGATAGCCTCATACTGTATGTTGAAATGACTGTATGACTGGAATGACTAAGACAAATTTGTCATCAAGGGCTATGCTATGTATAGCTATACATATACTTAAAGGTTCAAGAGAGTTTTAAGGATACGTCCTTTGCAGTATCATTCAGTTGGGTACTGGTCAAACACAATCAATGGAAAAGACAAAAAAATGTATGATCATAAGTTGATTCAGATTGGAGTTTTAGGAGCTTCTCCTTTAGTTTTGTCACAATTCTATCCTGAAGCGACAAGAGTCAAAGGGAAGCATCATTTACTCTCGGGACTTCATAGTACAGCGGATAAGCTCTCCATATTATAACAATTGTGCATTTTATGAGAAAAGCATGAATGTTCTAACATAGTTAGTATACACCATAATGTTTATTTTCAGATGTGGAGGGAAGTCAGATTTGACCTCTGAGGCCCGTGAGAGGTCAAATCCAAGATGGCCGCCATTCCACCAGGTTTAATGTTCAAATGCACTTAATTTTTTAACCAAACAGTGTAGAAAAACATTTAAGGTGTCATTTCCAGCTAAGTTGAGGATGCCCATTCATTTGGTGATGCACAATTTCTATAATATGGCTGTAATGGCTGCTTGGGGTGGGGGATAGTTGTAACAGTTATTTAAGTGTGTATGTTGTCAGTTAAGGGCCAAACAAACCTGCACCCCAGGGCCATCCATCTACATTTGTGACAGTGATTTAACCCTTATGTGACACATACACATTTAGATACACACTCACACAAACACAGCAATTGCTTGTGTGCTAAATTTAAAGTTTTAAAATAAATGTTTTTGTCACTTTAAATTGTTCACTTTATTCAAAACCGTTTATTATTTCATCTTCAATAACGTTCTTATTATTACTTCTATCCCCAGCTATAGTGGGGTAGGTTGTAACAACAGAACTCTTTGTATTTGACATTAACTCACATAATCTGTGATTGTGTAGTAGACTTTTATTTGTAGTAGACAAATATAGGTACCATGTATCAAAGTTTGAGAGACCTAGCACTCAATCTAAATATCTATGAACATTATCCTGATGTTCCCTGTAATAATTGCCAAATTACAGTTCTTTCCCGGAATAATTTCTATGAAATTATTAGAAATAGGATTAAGTGTTTAATTTAGATTCTGTATGGTTAACTTGTTCATGTATATATAAAAAAACGTCAGTACCATAACTTTAATTTTTATTATTTTAATCCACTGAAGTCAACACAGATAGGGTCAAATGCTGACAAGACCGATGAATTCCCGCCCAAAACCCTGGTATCCTACAAAACATACATGACCGAGAGAGTATCACACTTGCTGGGAGAGGGGCAACAACAGTGCTCAACATCACAACTCAATAACCATTACCAAGACACTTCCCCAAATGTAAATCACTTCACATTATAGCTCGGCATACAAAAAACCTACACTTGACAAGGCAATGAGGAAGAAATAATCCAGTGTTTTACAGTATGGCCGCACGGTGCCGTGAAACTGACAACCCGCTGTGGTTTGGTGAATACAGTTACTATACCTCCAGTGGATCTGGTGTCGACAGTGTTGGGCAGGTAGAGGGGAGGAAAAAACTGGATATCTGATAATTCATTCACGACACTAACACCGAGAAGCACACTGTGAGGGATTTCATATACATACTGAAGCATTTTTCATCAGGTCTTAAAGATCGTCTTTAAAGAGCCTTCATAGATACAGTGTGCTATCAATATCTTACAGAACAGGCAGGCAAGTACTTTCAACAAATATCCTAAAACATACAGACATGTCCAATACAAATTAAAAAAAAGTTGCAAGCTCACATACATTTTTTTTTTATCATTTGGATTGTTACAGGTGCAAAACAAATTCAGTCAAAACAGAGTAAATGGTGGCTGCTGTGTGTGTGTGTGTGTGTGTGTGTGTGGACATCATCTGCACATATACAGCAATGGTCGTATAGCACCAGGTGCAGAGAGGCTGTCGGCAAACCTCCCGTCCAGATTCTTCGTAGTGTCTGCCTGTCCTGAACAATATACACCGGTCTGATTATTGGAAGCTTGTTGCCCTGACAACCTTTTAACAAACAGAAAGAAAAAACAAAATGATGAAATGAGGGAAAAAAGATTGATGTTTGTCAGACAGTATGCTATGCAGCAGTCATTTCTCCCGCCCCTCCATATTCAGGGCGGAGTTGAATGAGTGGTTTAACCCTAAAATACCCTTTCTTTCCTTTCAGTGCAGTCTTTCCAAAATGACTCAACGTGATACAAAAAAAAAAAAAACAGACATCCATTTAAAAAAAAAAATGAAGTGCAACTATAACACAAAAGGAAGACCAAGGTGAATTCTCCTGCTGAACACAGAAAGTACCTACACAAAAATCAAATACTGCAAACTTCAGATAAAATGAGGTGTTAGGAGACGCAGAAACCATCTTCTACAGTCTAATCTTTCATGAGTGTTTTGCGGAAAAACATTGTTGTACTAAAACAGCAATCTTACAGTGTAACAGTGTTACAACACAGACAATGGAGGCTTAACTTTCACCTGAAGGTGGCGCCGTAACGCAGCCACCGACGCATTCTGATGTCTATCAGCGCATTAAGAATAATTGTAAACGCCTGCAGTTTCTAAAAATGCCCGCTCATGAAACTGGCCGCTTCTGTTCTGTCATCTTTCTGAGCCAAGAGGGGCGAATAAACAGCTCAAACATGTACAGCAAAAAATCATACAAAAACATGTAAACAACTTAAATTCCTCAATAATCAAACTGGGCTTCAAAACAGCAAAAAAAAAGCTGCTTCAATTCACTCGATCCTTCCGTGACAATGGAATATGGCAGGAAAGATGAAACAAAATGGAAAAGTGTTTTCTTTTGTTGCTGCATGACGTGACATAGTGGTAATGTGTGAATAAGAATGGGTGGAGTGCTTGTGGGTGCAGGGGGAGTCAGAGGTGACCAGATGTGATGTGACAGCGGTAAGAGTGGCCTCTGGTCCCGTGTCGCCCTGCGTCCCCACGGCTCAGTTGAGAAAAGATCTTAGCCGAGGCTGGTGATGTTGGCTTTTCCACCAGGGGGAGCCACGATGCGTTGAGTGTTGCGACGAGGAACGTTGTCATCAATTTGGGCGCCTAAGAATAAAAATCAAGATATAATACAATATAAATTAAATGCCTTGTTGTGAAGAAGGCCAAATGCCAGAAATCAGAGTTCCTACACATTTTCCATTTCAAATTTCCAGACTTCTCTGTAAATTATGTAGGAGACGACAGTGTTTTTGTCCTTACATGTGGCCACCTCCCGCATGTTGGGAGATGTAGAATGATTTTACACAAACTTTGCATCTAGCTTTCTTTTCCCCATTTGGAGTCCTGAGCCAACCAGGCTTTATATTTGCGATTGTCTATCCAGCCCTTGGAAAACTTGCATTTACCCATCGTGTCCATTCAGTCAAACATCTCTGCTCAAACAGGAAGTAAACTAACTGCTGCTACACATACTCCGATAAATAATATATTATTGCTCCCAACATATTTCTTTGGTTTCTTTTATAAAAAAAGAACCGAGAATGATTTGAAAAAAGAAAAGAACATTTTCACAGCGTCTGTGCATCCGTGTTTATTCCCTGTATCCATGGGAACGACAATCAACACAGCCATAAACGCAGGTTTCCTTATGCAGAAAAGATAGTCTGTTTACTTTTGTGATAACTACATCACTGCATAACTCATAAATGTTCAGACAAGATTAATATTTGGTGATTTGTAATGCTATGTATATATGCAATTCAAAGATTTTGCCACATTTTCTTTCAAACTAATCTTTTAGAAAACAGAATAGGGGCAATTCTGGAAACACAACTATATTTCCATACTCTCTTACCTTTTTTCCATACATATCCAGATTTGGAAATTATTCAAATCAAATTCCATACTTTTCCATACTGCGTAGGAACCCTGAGAAATGAAATGTGTGCTTTCACTCACCGGACAGACTGAAGCCAGACTGGTGAAGGTTGCGCACTGGCTGATGGGTAATCTGCTGCTGCTGCTGCTGCATGACAGGGGCCGCCTTCACTGAGGTAACTGTCGGCATCACCTTGGGAGCCACAGCCACCTCACACACCGGCCCGTCATACTGGCCCCGGGGGACTCCTCGCAACTCTGTGAGCTAAACACACACACAGGCCGACTCATCAGACCACAAGCTGTGTAGTTCACCAGCTACTGATATTAACCGTTTACAGACCAGAGGAACCTTTTCATAGTTCTAAGAACTACGGGTGGGTAACATGACAATATTAGATTGTGGACGATTAAATATCTCCACGATCTGCCTTTACAGAGTGATCGTTGTTATCGTGCTACAGTGCACATTCTATCAGTTGCAGTTTTCAGTGTTTCCCTGCATTCAACAGCGGAGCAGCACACTGCTACATGATTAACGCTGCTGCGTTATAAATGCTCTTTATCAGCAACTGCCAAGCACTTTGAATTGAAATGACACATTAAGTAAACGATGAGACAAACGGTGTGTGTTTGGTACAAGCGGAGTCTTCCAGCACTGCCATTTAAATGACAAGCATCGGCTTGTTGCGCTAACCTCAGCACCTGTTGCTAACGTCCGACTGCTAAAAAGTGTCCGGGCTCAACTCGCAATTGTGAACTTTGGTTCCACATTACGTGCTTCAATCAACATGCCGCCCCTGCCGCCCAGCGTGTGTGTGGTAGATTGTTAAAGTTTGATGTTAAAAGACTGTTAAAGCAGCCACTCTAGGTGCACAGAAAAACTGTGTACTCTGCACATGACATACATTTTCCAGCCTTTGCCACCAACAGTGATAAGTGCTAAATATTTAAAGAAACTTTAACATGTTAACTTTTGTGTGGTGTTTTGTTTTACTTTACTGCAGTAACTTGCAAAATACTCCTAAAAACCAACATGAAAAAGAATCATGATAAGATTGTGGATCGTGATCCTGTCTGAAAAAATAAAGATATTTTTGCCATATCGCCCACCCCTACTAAGAACCCTCCTTTTTCTTGTGTCCGCACCACGAGAACTAGGAACGATTGTAGATCTTAGAATGATGTTTTGAGGTACTTTTTAGCTCCCATTTCAGAGTAGGTACTCTCCCAGCGCAAGAAGAACCGTGAGTGACTTAAGTGTGCGGTGATTGTTCGAACACAGCCAATGCAGCACCCGCAAACGCGGTCCAAACGTACAGTCTGATACGCTGCGAATGTAAACAGAAAAAAAACCATGAAGGTATGTAGTTCTCAGGGGAGCTCCCCTGTGGGCAGTTCCTCTCAGTCTCAACTGTTTGGTCCAAAAACGCCTAATGTAAGAATTCAGTTTCTCTATATAATAATAAGGAGTGAGGTGCGACCGCCTGCAGTTAGAACTCACCCTGCTGCGAGCCTTTATCCTCTTGTAAACGTGGTCAGAGAAGGGTTTACGGCTGACGTAGCGTCCACAGCCCTCCGTGGGGTGAAGGCTGCCCTCCTCCAACACAATCTTGCCCTGGCTGATCACCACCACAGGACCTCCACGCACTTCTGTGCCCTCAAAGATGTTGTACTCCACAACCTGGGCGAAAGAAGAGCTTTAGTCAGGACACAAGTCGATGGAATGCATAGTGTGCTCAGATACTAGCATAGATAATGTGGATTTATACCCCAACGGTTAATCTGATACATTTTCATCTAAATAACTGATACATAAAGACCTACATATAAAGTAGACTGGTTTAAACTGATTTTCACTTGGATATCATGTAGCAGTACATCTGAAAGTTTTGCTACTGTTACATTACATAATAATATGAACGTACATTTCAGAACTTCTTTGCCCCGAGGCCTCTTAGATCCTCTGAGTAATTGCTTTTAACTGTTTCATGGTCGAGGCTAGTGGGTAAGGGAGACCGGGCCCTGCTCCAAAGCTTAGGAATAGCCTTCCACTTTCGATCATATCATCACCTCCATTGACACTTTTAAGACGAAATGTACATCTTTTCAATGGTCTTTGGTTGCTGTTTGTGGTTTTAATATTTTTTGTATTTTGTAATCTTTTGTTTTTAATTAATTTTTTGTATTTGTTTCATGTTTAGATTTGTGCAAAATGCACACATTATGACATTGCCTTGTATTTTTTCCATTGCCATTTATTTTTTTGTTTTTGTTGGTTTTATTTTAATCGCGACTGCCTTTCAAGATAACAGCATTTGGTCAAATCCGGTTGTTTCGCCCAAGGCGGTTGTGATTGGTTTAAAGAAATAAAAACAGACTGGGCAGTTGTTTCCACTATACCGGAGTGAAAGTTATTCAGTCCAGGCCTACCCCCCAGCGCGGACACAGTGCTGTGGAGATAGGTCTGGCTACACTAGACTAGTGTATTACAGGAGTATGACAGGAGTACCGGCACTGAAGCTAAGCAATGTACTGCTGTGGATGGGGTCAGCAGCTACATGTAAATGTATTTTAGCCACCTAAAGAAAGGCACACCAAAAAAAATCAAAATCAGTTTAAGTGTATGCTATATTTAGAATATTTTAGACCAGCATTGGAGTCTGGTGGCTTTGACGAGAGCACAGTCAACGGCTTCACTTCCCCCCACGTAACCTTTAAACAAGGATGTCTGAGTGCAGGGAAAAGTGGTGAAAATATTCTAAATTTATTACATGGCCTTGTTGAATACTGCATTCTGATTGGTCAATCCCGAGGTCTGTTATTTCCAGACAGATGACCGTCGTCAAGTATAGCAGACCGTTGCTATGCGTTACCATGGTTGCTAA
>JAOVVB010086758.1:0-2500 GCA_028570985.1 Heterobranchus longifilis
TGCCAAAAATAACTCTAAAATAACAAAACATGTGAATCACTTGACTCAAATCATGTGAATCTACTGAATCATTAATTAATTAATAGCTGTAAAAAGTGTGTAAATAAAGATAATTCATTAAATTAAAATGTATATAATCAAGTAGCCCGCTGGACTTAAATGAGCAGTCAGCTGTTTGTCTGGCAGCTGGCGCTCATGGAAATCTCTGTGATGTGTTTTTAATCATCAGCTCTGTGGCACAGAGGAAGAAGATATATTTGATACACAGAAAATACTTGTTAGTGGATCAATTCATTGTTGGTTTGTGTCTACACATTGGATTTATTTACAATAAGAACAAATATTAGACGACTAATCCTTTAAGACTTTAGCGCCACTCAGCTAACATGGTCCGTATGTTTCTCCTCAGATCATCATCGTTCAGTTTGGAGGGAAGCCCTTCTCCTGCACGGCTCTGACCATCGACCAGTGGCTGTGGTGTGTGTTCATCGGTGTGGGGGAGCTGCTGTGGGGACAGGTGAGACCAGAACCAAGAACCAAGAACCAGAACCGCGGGTGTTTTAGTTCCAAACAAACGGCGTCACAGCCGAAAGTGAAAAAATCATCTAGAGCTCTGAGAATAAACAACATGTTCTGAGGAGATGAAGAGGTGGATACATGAGGTCTGTGGCAGCAAACTGTTGCCTGTCACACTCGCGCTGCTGCAGCGTTGCCATCACGACCATCGCCATGGTAATGAGCGCAGCACATGAAAGCAGCGCGACTCCTGTTTACGAGCACCGAGGGAAAACAAACCCAGCGTGTCAGTCCCTCTGTGGATACACACAAACACACCAACACATGCATGATCCCGCTAACATGCGCACACATGCACACACACGCACGCACACACACACACACACAGGTTTAGAAAGAATACATTATATGGAAAAAAAAAAAAGTTCAGTCAGAAGAAGCCTGGCGGGTTCAGGCGGAGGGCAGAGACGGAGAACAGAGACAGAAAGATGCTGACAGAAACAGATGGATCTGAGATCTTTTGTTTCTAACAGAGAGAGAGCAGGTGACAGAAATATAAAAAGCTGCAGCAGGAGGCTGGGTGTGTCTCTCCCCTCTCTTTTTTAATTAAACAATGAACAAACAACAACGCAAAAACCAGTACAACACAGAGATGAGTACTTGGACTCAAGTTGCACTTTAAGACCCCCTCCGGTGAAAATCCAGTTTTTAACCATGTTAACATGTCTATATGGTGTTTTTTATTTGCTACAACACATATCATGAGTGAAATGAGCAGTCAAACTGCAGTGTGCCAGTCTCAAAAATCCAGATTCAGACAGCCAGGTTTTATGACATCATATGTCTAAGGCAGGGGTTCCCAAACTTTTTCAGCTCGAGACCCAAAAGATAAATTTGGTGTCTCCCCGGGACCCAAAGCTACAAAAATACATTATTTAAAAATACAATGAATTTAAAATGTATATGAAATTTATGTTTTTCATTATAAAAGTACCTCATAGCAGTAATTACATTTGCTGAGTGTAATGTGTGAGGCCAGATCCAGAATGACTTAATGAGAGAGAAGAGTAGATGTGTTTCCAGCTCCCTTTTCAGAGTTTGTGTGAGTTTGAAATACGTATGTTTTAGTATCAAAATGCCCTCGAAACATAATTAAGGATGCAGTTTTGTTGTGTGGGAATGTCATTTCTAGGAGACAGGAGCTGTGTCCCGAGTCGGACTGCAGCAGGTTGTAAAGGATATACACGGCACTCCTGTGATTTAATATTGCACTTCTATAAATATATTTATGAGACTTTATGATTAAAAACAGAAACAGTAGACTGAACTGGTCCACCTCCCAAAACACAGGATCCGACATTTCCCATAGTGCAACTGGACAGTATCTTTTTTTAAACTCCACTTTTTATTATAAACGTATCGTCCCCAAGCTTCACCGCTATTTTCACAGGCTGAGTAGAATTAACCGTCACTGGTAAACTGACCTTTTAGGTGTAAAATCAGCGGAGTGACCCTTTAACAACACAATCTATTTTTCTTCTGTCAGCTGGTCACGGCCATCCCCACCCACCACCTGAAGTTCCTGAAGGAGGCGGGTCACGGCATCACGAAGGAGGAGATCCACGAGGAGGAGCTGACGGAGGGCGCCGACGAGATCGACCACGCCGAGATGGAGCTGCGGAGAGGCCAGATCCTCTGGTTCAGAGGACTGAACCGCATCCAGACGCAGGTACGACCGCCGCGCCGCCACAAGTCCGACTCTAACCCTGACTTCACTTTTCCTTTTGAGGTTTTTCTGATATCAAGTATCCAAGGTGGTGACTCAAATATCTGTTGTGTCATGAGAGCTGCAGAAAACATCAGTTGCCATGGCGACGCAGGAGGCTCTGGAAGAAAAAAAAATATGACTTGATTTTAATCATATTATTTTTTATTTGTTTGTTGTCTCGCTGGTGAGTTGTTGTTTAAACTGTGAAGCTGTGCA
>JAOVVB010086758.1:7500-13471 GCA_028570985.1 Heterobranchus longifilis
GCGTTGTGCCGCTCAACGCCTCGACAGTCAAACACAGTGGGGGAATAATTGGTACAAGCAGCACCTCGCTGCCGAAACTTTATCAGTCACTCCGAGTGACACATTTCCTCCACTCACTTCTCCTCTCCAAGTGCTTTCAGTCTGATTCAAAAGCTCTTTATTCATTGTTGCGTTTCCTCCCTCATCCCTTCGTTCTATCAGAGCTTCTTCTGGATTTTCACATTTTGTCTTTCACTAACTAAATGACAGCTTTCTCTCTCTGTGCCACTCCTGATCTCTCCCTCGTCCACTTCTTCTGTGTCTTTGTCTCACGTTCTTCTGTGTCCCTGTACCAGCTGGATGAGAATGTCTTTCTGCTGCAGAACAGATCACCACTGTTAACGTTCTTCTGTCTGTCCGGTTTCTGCTGAACTGTGATGACTGACCTTCAAAACCCCAAACTGTCAAACTGTCAAACTGTCTCTTTTTAAAACCCTCTGTAACCTCTCCAGGGGCCTCATTACAGAAACTTCTTAAGTCTGAAATCTCATCTCAGTTTAGGATGACATTTAGGATTTCTGGGTTTTTTTTTTGGTATTATAGAAACATGTTTCCTAACGGCGTCTTATCTTAGGATAGGAATTTAGCTTTTACAGAATCGTCATAATTTAGGGATTTCCCATGTTAGGAATCGTAAATTAGGAGGGCATAGACCCTGTCCTGAATTCAAAATCACTGCCATAAATGGCAGCAGCACTGTTGTTAGGATCTGTAGAGCCATAGGCGTAGATTTCAGGGGGGACGCAGGGGACATGTCCCCCTCAATATTTAGAACATGTGCATTCGTCCCCCTCAATAAAAACATGAATGTAGCAGAGGACTTTTATTTTGAAGAAATTAGAGACATTTCCACCATAAATTGATGCAGAAAAAGCACAAATTGGTGCAGATTAAGTGTTTGATGCTCCATAAGTTTGGACCCCCAAAAGACAAAAAACATAAGACACTTTATCTCATAATTATGAATTAATTTAAATTAAATTAATTCAAAACATTATTTACATTGTGTTTAATGATTTTTATTTTCAACATTAGAAGACACACAATAACGAACACCATGACAACATTAACACATTACATGAATTAAAATAAATAACATTATTGTATGATGTAGTACAGAAAGTATACACCAGAAAACGAAAGTTAATTAATTAAAACCTTTTTATTGATTTAAATATTGACTTAAATATTGCTGCTCTTTTTTTCCTTCTGAAACACACCAGATTGATGTATCACTACACCCATATTAAAAAATATATATATATATTATTATTAAATTAATAAATACGTTTAACTTTGTCCTGGGCCGATAATTGAGAAGAAAACGGAGGGTTTCCTCTCCTCCAGCCACACGATTAATGCCTCCGACTCCTCGCAGAAATCGAACGCTCGTCTTTTTGTGTCCATGATAACAAGCTAATGGGAGCCGTTGATATTATCGTCCATTGATTTTTATGTCTTTCATCTGCAAATGGTTTTTATGTTGTCTGTGAGCCTCTAACCAAAGACAATTTTCTGTCATTACGCGATAGATAATAAAGCTTTTCGAATCTTGAATCATAACAAGTAGCCTACCTGTACTTTCTAAACAAAGATACAGGCATGACAGGATTAGTGCCAATTAAAGAGACTAATTTACAGTTATATTTTGGATTTCTTAAGATAAGATGAGAGGTCTGCGATGGGACACAGCCATGAGTTCAAGAATTGTTTCTGTAACAGAAAGAATTTCTTCTGTCTTTGAAAGTTAAGTTCAGACAAGCAGTGAGGATATTTTTCTGTAATGAGGCCCCAGAAGTCTTTCCTCCCTCCCCGTCTCCTCGCTGTCTCTCTGCTCTCTAACGGTGTGTTGTGGCTGTCCTTCCTTCAGATGGATGTGGTCTATACCTTCCAGACGGGCCAGGCGGCGGTGCCCGGTGCCCTGCGCCGCCAGCCGTCCGTCGTCAGCCAGCACAATGACGCCACTGCCGCCAAAACTCTCTCTAGCCCCACCCACGTAGGGCTTAGCTCCTCCTCCTCTCTCACCAACTCGGCCGGGGCTCCGCCCCCTGCTGCTGCTGCTTCCTCCTCCACTGCAGGCAGTGAGTCGGTGACCGGAGGCCAGCTAACACCGCGCTTCACCCGGCTGGACTCTTTTATTTCTCTGTTTGAACGGCATGAATGCTGCATGACTCACCAACACTAACACTGTTTCTGTCATTCTGTCAGCTGTCTGCAGCTCATCTGACTGATTATCTTATTATTATCAATAACTGGCTGATAAATCCTGAGAGTAATTTACATAAAGCTGAAATGGATGTGTCCATGTTGTTTAGAGTAACAGGAAGTGTAGTTAGCATGTGATAGCCGCCGTAGCTGAACGGAAAAACAGAAAGAGGTCAAACTTCAGGAAATGACAACTTGATTAGTATTTCATCATTCCGTAGATTTTGCTTAAGACTGTATTTTTTTAAATTCTTTCGAAAGGTCAAAAGACAGTATTTTTCTTTAATGAGAGGATACTGGCACCAAGCTGAAGACCATTCATGCAACGCTGATAATATTTCAAACTGATCCGCTGACAAAATAGCAACAAATACGTCACTGATTTTAATTAGAAAATAGCTCCCATCACAAAGCTCCACTAATCTCAGAGTTTAAAGGCTAAATTGCTTTGTCTGCAGCTTATTCACAATAAAAGCCTCCCAAAATGTTTCCCAGTGGAAAGCTTTTAATGTGAAGCAGCAACAGCAGGAAATGCTCAGTTTGCATTCGCAGGAATTAAAACAGAACCACAGAGATTCAGTTTGAAGTTATAAAAGTACCGAGAGCTGAACACAGTGAGATATTTAAAGGACTAGTTCCACATTTGTGGGTAAAAACACTTTCTGTGAGTGAGATGAGACAAACACTGCTAAAGCTAAACGGTACTACATCACGTTCTACGTCACATGAGTAATTACTTCATGTACGGAAGTGAAGTAACCTAACAAATGTACTGTTTTTAACCCAAACCATTTTTTTCCTAAACCTCACCAAGTAGTTTTGGTGCCAAACCGCAGTTTCACAACATTAACCACATGTATGGTCTGGAGGGATCTTGTTTGTTTAATCCGTACAAAACCAGAAAAGCAAAAACCACCGCTTTCTTTTTTTATAAACTAAATTACATATTTGTGTACTGAAGTACTGAAAGACAGACTAACACATCATTTATTTTGGTCTTTTCGTGTCATGTGTTAACAATAAGAAAAATATAGTATAAAGCTTGATTATATAACTAAAAACCATCTAAAAGCTCAAAAAAAGTGAACTTGCAGACATGCTGATCTGTGTTTCCATCTCTGAACTCCACACTGCTCCCGACTTCACCTTCCTCTGCTGCAGCTTTTTTCTCTCCATCTTAATCTCTTTCTCCTCCTCTTTTTTTTTAAATACCTCTCATCACTTCCCTCTCCGCCTGCCGCTCCTCCTCCTCCTCCTCCTGCATGTTGTGGAGATTTAAACTCTCGAACACGCGTCTTTTAACCCTGATGTGACTTGCTGCCTGATGATGACAGATCACAACTGTTGGCCGACGAGAAGAGAGAGAAGCTGCGAATCCTTCTGATTCGTGACAGAGAGAGAGAAAAAAAAAAAATCCTCCTGCTCTATTTTCTTTGTTTTTCTTCTTCTCCTTCTCTGAGGCGGCAGCCTGGGCACCAAGATAATTTTATGGGTTAATCCTGAGCAGGGTTAAATCTGTCAGGCTCAGCAAGTCTCTCATGGTTTAACAGCCGAGAGCTTTTTAACTTGTGAGATTTGTGTGTGTGTGCGTGTGTGCATGTGTGTGCGTGTGTGTGATGGTTGCATGTATGCTCTAAGCTGCAGTGCTCAGCCTGCAGCTCTCCTGTGGTTCAGTAATAGAGAGCTTTGAACTGCAGGGTTATTAATTATGATGAAGAGTGTCTGCTGGTGCGTATAAATCAGTGTGATCAGCTGCAGCCTCGGTGGATTCATGACAGAGGAAACGACTTACTGCACAGAGGAGAGAGCAGCTAGAGGACAAAATGATTCTGGCTCCGAATGTGATTATAAATACTTAACAGTGTGCATGTGGTTGTTGTTTTTCCCAAATGTGTGCGCGCGTGTGCGTTTTTTGTTTACTGGGGCCGGGTATCGTTTGAACATTTTATATACGAGTGACACCATCGAGGCTGAATTACCCCCCCGGGGCCCCAAAAGTCACAGTTTCCCTGCATGTTAATTGCTTTTTGATATTTAACATGTTTATTTATGCATCAAAATGTGATTCATTGCAGATGTGTTTGTGAGTTTGCACTGAAGTTGCACACTGAAGTAGATGTAGTACACTAGTATATACTACTGATACTACTGAAGTACAGAACTTTGAAATGGAAAAGGTGTCGGAACACCGAGAACGTAAAGCGGCGTCCAAATTACGTAAATATTACTGTAACACAGTTCGGCCGCTGTTTTTTTGACATTGTGATAGAAACGATATAGAAACAAATGTATACAATAAACATTTTTTCACTCAGCCCGACTTTCCAATATAAACATGTTGCTCTATAAGAACTTTCTCTGAAAGTCTAAAACTAACAAACAGTCGATGAACAGATACATGAAATTTTAAGAAATTTGTCTAAATGAAATACAGTCAAAATCAGTCAGTATGTTTTATGATTTAAACTAGTGTCACAATCCAGACGCCGAGGGTCAGTATCCAGCGTTTGTGTCTCCTGACTCCACCGTCACATTGTGAGGACTCACGTCCCCTCTGAAATACACAGGAAGTGAAGTGAAGGACAGAAGAGTCCGTCCTCACAGACTGAACCTTCACGTTGGAACAGTTTCAGGTTCAGTTACGACAAATGTAGGTCATACGTGTTTTCACAAGCGTGTTTGTTTCTGGGTCATGGTCTGTGGTTGGAGGAACTTTGATGGAAAGTTTCCAAATAATTTTTGACATTAGGACTTTCCACCCTCTAAAGAATGTGGACATCCTGGTTCAGATCTGGGTGTGCATTTCCCTTATTTCCAATGAAGATAAATCTTAATCCTGCAGAAAACAATCTGCTTCCTGTTTTACATGACAGTGACCCAGTGCAGGTCCAGAAAGAAATGTTTTTCCCAGTTTCATGTGGGAGAACCGTGAGCCAGATCACATCACCTGATGCTCTCAATGGGAGCAAATCCTGCAGCCAAAAGTTCCAAAATCTGATGGAAAGACTGAAACCAGAAGAGTGGAGACGTTATAGCAGCAGATTAATGTTTTGGAATAATGTCTTTAATGACTTTATCGGTGTTGAATTTCAATATTTTGGGATATAAAAGTCGGGCTCAGCAAGTCTCTCATGATTTAACAGCCAAGAGCTTTTAAACTTTTTTTGGCGAGTTAATTGGGGGAAGCCTTGTCCAACTGGGGACAAAAGCTGTGTCCCCATTGGGAAAAAGTCAGTGGGTTCAGGTTAGAGTTAAACTGGAGATATATTTGCTTTTAACTACGCAAACACATGCCGGCTGCCTCGCGTATCCTGCCTCCGTTTGTTCCGTTGGTTGTGCACGTCCTCAGAAATGAACGCTACACGTCGTCTACATGTGGTTAAAAAGCAAGAAGATCTCGCCAAATGTAACATTTTTATACCGGTATTTAGATTTAAAGATCTAGCTGGTCTTGTTTTCAGTGTAAATGGTGTTTTCTAAGGAAGATTCTTTTGACTTAATTCAAGTAAATGTCACTCGCCTTGTCTTGATCAGCAACTTTGTCTTTATTTGTTATTTTTAATACGTTTCTTTTACAAGGGACGTGTCTGTAAAACTTCCACTTCAAGGCTGATCTCTAGAAAACAGATTGAATCAGAATCTGTACGCAACGGGACAAGATTTTGGAATCGGAAGCGTTCTGTTTTCTGTTTGTAGTCCGAGTCGTATTAACGAATCACGTTTGAGC
>JAOVVB010086769.1:0-13470 GCA_028570985.1 Heterobranchus longifilis
ATTATGCTGTTAAAAAGTGGTGGGGACAAAATTGGCCATTTCAAAAAGTGGTGGGGACATGTCCCCAGTGTCCCCAGCATAAATTACACCTATGACTGATATAGAGTGTTTGGTCAGTAACGTGGGTCTCCCAGTCCCTCCGCTCAGCAGAAAACAGAAAAGACATTTCTGGAATCCTCTCTCCTGATTGGATGGAGCGGGATACCAGAAAATGTCTTTCCTGTACATACAGCAGAACAGAGGACCCATGTTAATGGGTTCTGAATGTAGACACTTATTTTATAAATATGTTTTAGTAAAAGTTAGTTACTTTGCAGATATGGACTTTACATTCAAAATATTACAGCTGCAATGAATAGTCAACTAATCGACAAGTCAATCAACAGAAAAATAATCCCCAACTATTTTGATAATGATCGTTCAAGTCATTTTTCATGAAAAAAATGTCAGAAAATGCTGTTTTCAGCCTCTCAAATATGGAGATATTCTGCATTTCTCTGTTTTATATCATGTTAAACTGAATATCTTTGGGTTTTGGACAAAACAAGACATGGATGGACATTTTTCACTTTTGATTATACTTCTGCAAATTACTAAGTAACCTGTTGTGGGTATTCAGATCCTTTACTCAAGTAAAAGTACTAATACCACACTGAAGAATAGTCTGTTACAAGTAGAAGTCCTGCATTAAAAATGTTACTTAAGTAAAAGTGTGTAAGTACAACCAGGAAAATGTACTTTAAGTATTAAAAGTAAAAGTACTGAATACAGAAAAACTCTAAATTATTAAAAAATAATTAAAAGAAAAAGCAGCAAATCTTCACATTTGTAAAGCAGGAACCATGAAAGAAAATGACTTTAACAATCAATATAGTTGCCAATTAATTAATCTGTCAATCAACTAATTATTTCAGCTGTACTTAAATATACTGCTGGGTAGTTTAATCTATGAAAACATAGATATGTTATACAATATTTTATTCATATGTTTGGTACGCAAAATATTAACTAGTAAAGTAACTAGGGCTGCAAGTAACAATTATTTTCATTATCAATTAATCTGCAGATTATTTTCTCGATAATTTGATTTATCGTTTGATCTATAAAATGTAAAATATTATCAAAAAGTGAAAAATGTCCACTCTCAGTTTTTCAAAGTCCACAATCCAAAGATATTCAGCTTAATATGACATAAAACAGAGACAAGTGGGAAAACTTTCATCATGCTTTAGCTAAATATTTAGCTAACATTTTCATTAGCTGTGTGTTTTAGCTAGCCTTTACTTTGAAGAATGTATCTGTGACTTCGTTTATATTAAATGGCTAGCTGTTGAAATATGATACTTACCTGTGATATTATGTGTTCACTGAAGGTTCAGCTCACTAATTTGATATCTGACAGGGTCTAGAAGTTTGTATTTTTGCACTTTTTCTCGAGTTTGCTCTCTCTGGATTCGTGACTCACCAGATGAAGTCTGCAGCTGAAATTACCTGTGTCGCGCGATCTGTATCACTTCAGACCTCCCGTATGACGTAAGTGCGTTGTAATCTGATCAACATCTCACTGTACTGTATTGATAACATGCATGCATTTAATATCCATATGATATACATATTACACATGTTGGGGTTTTAAGACTAATTGAGACCTTCTTTAGCCAAAGTAAATAAACCATAAGTAAAGTATGTTTACCACTCTCCTCCTGACACAATGAGAGATATAACTGAAAATAAATAAATAAAATCCCATCTGAAAGTATCAACCATTGTACAATGATAAGTTAAACACACTGACACATATCAGAGGCAGGGCTGTATTGAGAGAAATGGCTGGTTTAATTCACTGCATTAAGTGGCTGAGTGAGAATGAGTCACTTTGAATCTCCTCCAATATATATCTGACACATTCAGCTTGACCACAGACCAAAAGCTCTAAGGTCTACCAACATTTAGTCAAAGTCTGGCCAGTAACCCTAAAACTTCATGTAGAATGTGTTCTTACTTATTTTGTGGCCCAGCCAGAAAAACCCATTGATCCCTAGTTTGAACCCCTTGAGACCAGACGTCCCGGCCGACATACTGTCTGTCATAGGCTGTAGCATGCTGGATTTTGAAGCTAGAGTAACTATATTTTATATATATATATATATATATATATCCAGTCTATATATATATATATATATATATCATATGAAACTTGCTAGCTTGTCGGGAAGGGGGCTAAATAATGCTCCAAAATTACGCCACATTTTGGCGAGGGAAACTAGCAAGGCCATTGTCAAAGGGCTCCTCTGACCTCAAGATATTTTCTCATGTAGTACAAATGTGTTATTCTCGCCTATTCTAAAATGATGTATTTGAATATTTCTGCATACTGGGGTCCATAAACAGTCTTGAATTACATAAATTGGGTACCACTGGAAAGATGAGACTCTTGTGGATTCAATGAGCCCAATTATATCCATGTGTGATGATGTTAGTCCCCATAGTAGCGATTTCATCGTAGACAAAAGAGAGAGAGACAGAAATATTAAATTAATGTTATTCTGATGTGTCTGGCAAAATAATACAGGCCTACTCATGAGCATGACTATTAGCATAATGAGTGTACATGCAGGTAGCTGCTGTATGGTGCAGAAAGAGCCTGACTGCTATGTGTAAGCTGTAGATAGAGTGAGAACCATCACCTCTCAGGCTTGGGTAGAACCAGGCCTCGGATCTGGCCCTCCATGGCGTCCTGGATGTTGCCTGAGGAGTAGAGGCCTATGGGGGTGTTGTAGGCCGTACTGACCACCTGGTGCGTGTCATCGATGTTCGCTGCCGCGACAAACGGCTGAGCTTTCCGGTTGTGAGCGGCGCCGATAGGTTTGTATTCCTGTAGGGAGAAGAAGGAGGTGAGGTCATTACTGAGACACTCATGAGATAATGATGTGAAGCAAAATGGCGACCATAATATTTAATACATGTGAAGTCATTCCTCAAACACTCTTACAAACCTGCTGCTCTGCCTCCAGGTTCAGTTTATACGGGTGAGCTTTACCGTCCTCCACAAGACGTGGTGACCACAGTCTGGATTCATTCCTGGAAATTAGAAACAGATCGTCGTCAGAAGGACGCCAAGACATGACGGAAGAACTGACTGTTGAGTGTGTGTGTGTGAGTTGTCTATAATCCCAACCTATAAACATCAAAACTGAAGTCTAAACTTCTGCTCACATGTTGGCTTTTTCCTGTTGGATTTTCTTTTTTTTTGAACATTTTAAAGTTGGGTTTGAGTGTATCCAAACTGAAAAGGTGACAAAATGAAGTCAGAGTCAGAAGCCATGCCAAATGCACCTGCTTTTTGAATGTGCTGTTGGATACTACTGTCCCACAATGCAACACACACAAGAAAGGTAAGGTACATTTAGAGGTAAAGCTCCAGAAACACAAGCACAAATTTTCTATAACAGTAATTTCTGATGTCAGCAGACATCTTGTATCATTTCCTGTTACTACAAAACAGTGAAGTACATGTATTTCTTGCATATTTAACTGCAGAACTCCTGCTGCCTTCAAATGGACCTTGCAGGAGCTCGTGGTTACGACATGGGAAGTCGTGCACATGATGTGTGTTCAAGTGATGAAGTCGTGAGAACACCGCTGCTAGGCAACGGCAACATGGACGCTAATATCAACGTTACTGTCGGCGTCTAGAAACCACCGAGACGAACAGTTTAGCAAGCTAGCGAGCGGGTAACGTAATGCAGGAAATGCAAAGGCATAATGACCAGAATGATAGAAGAAAAAGATAAGGCCGTTCAGAATTTCCCTTAGACATATAAAATTACATAGAAAAAATTACAATATAGCCACAGAAAAATTAACTTCCATGGGCTCTGCCATTTCTGAAAACGTCAGCAAACACATCACAACTCATAACTCGGAGCTTTAAGAAAATTCCCACTCACAAGGTTCTGAATACCACAACAGGGGACCGTTAATATGGACTCTTCTCGTGAACACGGTAAACACGACCCCATTTGAAGGCAGCAACAGTAATATGAAGATTAGTTTGTACTTCATACTGTACCAATACAGTATCATGTTATGGAATTGGGACACATTTATATTGACACTTGGATATGGACCTATAGTAAAAACAGTACAACATGTAATCCAATATAACGCTACAACAGGTTGTCAAACTTAATTTAGAATTGAATCAGCAGCTGTCTGATACAAAAATGGAACACAAACACAGTAATTATTGGAAGGCTATGTATTATATTGCATATACTGTGCAGGTGTTGCCTCTACTGTGTCCACCACCTGTCTGTGTGCATGCCTTTTTTGTTTCTAACCTTTCAACAGTAAGACTGAGCTGATGGACGGACTGTTTTATCTTGTTCTGGGCTTCACAGTGCAGCATGTCTGTGGCCGGGACTCCCTCGATGGCCAGGATGACATCACCGGCACACAAGTTGGCTATGGCGGCCTTACTGCCGGGAGTGATCTGGGAGCGAGGAGCAGAAGGAATACATATCAGAAATAAAGAGGCTTTATTTTGATTCCTTTGTTAATTTATCACCCATATTGAGGAAGCAGAACTGATCATTTCAACAAAAAAGGAAGGAAGAGAAATAGAGAAGCAAGTTGTCTTGATTTGCTTGGTAGAGGCAAAGGGAAATCAGTTGTTTTTCATATTAAAGGCATTTTGGTAATGCTTAGTTAGTCCTGTATTAGGCTATATTTAATCTTCCATGCCTCCATTTAATCTAAATGCATTATAATCAGTGGCCATGTTGTGTGAAACTGGGATACATTGTCCCTTGTGGCATATCTCATTTCCTCAAGTATCAAGTAATTCCTATTTTAATCCACACAGCAAATGTTTGAGGTGTATACCTTCCTATTTCAGTAGTCTTCCAGCAATATGGGTTCCTGGTATTTCGATTAAGGCGGAGATGATGCTGTTTTACTCCAAACATCATTTAAAGTTTATTTTATTTGTACTTTTATCATATTTCCCTCTGTGTGTGAATTTTTAACTGTGCTAAGATCGGTGTATTTTTTAATTGTAAAGTGACCATTTTACATGGTGAATTGACACTTTAAATACATTTGATTTGATTTAATTTGTGTTTCAAAAACCTCTGTAAAATATTATTTACCAGTTGCTGTCATTTGGTAACATCAATAACATCCAGAATCAGTATCTGATCTAAATATAGACCAATATAGTCTTAAATTGCATGACTGAGTGTCAAATTAACTCAATTTAAATCCCATATAATTTGTTCTGGGGTTATGCAAGAACCCAAATTGTTAAGTTCTTCTTCCAATTGTTTTTTTTTTCCCCAATTGCTTAACAGTTCAATTCTACATGTGAATGTGAATGAATGAATCCCAGTGCAATGTCTTGTAATTTGGTCAGCCACATTTCTTCCCTTTCCGTCTCTCTATAAATCCCGGTCAAACCGTCCAGTGACAGGTGGGGCAGCCTTGTGAAACATTTGGTCTGTTCTCCATCACTGGCACTTCATCTCTAAATCCACAACTCAACTGCGAGGCCCCTTGTCCATGCTCCCCTGCTGTGCAGGGCACACAGCTTTATGTGATTTCCTTTTTCCTTTCTCTGAGTCTCACCTGGCCTAAATACTCCTGCGAAATACAAAACACAGACTCCACTAAGAAGCCCAACTATTCAACTCATAACAGAAAAGATTCAGGCCATTCATGACCTAAATCTAGAAATTTCTTCCAAACAGTAAGTGCTCTCTGAGATGCAGATTGCCCTGGTTGGTATGCATGTGTGTAAACTGCCCGTCCCCTGTCATGGAGATAAAGTAAACATGCGCTGCTTCCCACTAAGTGACAGCATCCAGATGGAATATGTATTCTGCCGGCCAGGAAGTGATCAAGATGAACTCCCAGAGAGATGTCACAGAAAATACCTCAGGAGGCAGCTTCAAACCAACCAAACATTCCCGCTTGTACAGTACTCTGACCTATGCTCAGCCATATTGCATTACAGGACATAGGAAACTAACACTGGGATGTTGCACTGAAACTTGAATTAGGTCATCTGCCTATAAATAACTGTGGATGAAAGTGGTGAGGGGATGTCTCATGCTGCCAAACAGGGAGCAGTAATTTACAGTGGAGCATTTGTTGGAGTGCTGCTGTCTGACTGTATGTTTTACAGTTACCTGAATCTGTGCACAACTTTTTATTGGATTCTTTCATTTCCTCGCAGCTCGGTTGTCAAACATTTGTCCTTTTTGTTTAAATTAGCCATCTTTCCCCTTTTCCTTTATGTATCTTTTCTTTTCTTTTTTGCTTCTTTCTAACTTTGCCTTTCTCTTCCTTTTGGCTTTGTTGCTTCCTTTACCCTTCCTTCTTTAGCCCCTTTTTTTCCCCATTTGTCTTCCATCTTTCCCTCCTTCTTACTGACATGCAAGCATGAAAATCCCCAAGAAGGAAAAAGATAAAACTGAAAACTAAACTCTTCTATTCTTCCCTGTGAGTATAGTTACTTTGGAGACGTGAATACAATTTATAAATATTTGTCTAAGTAGATTTTTAAGTATTTGTTTTAATGGAATGCAATGCAAGAATTAAGGGAAGAGAGAAGGAAAGAGAGAATCCACTTACAGTAATAAACTATTGAAGAAGTAGGCGACATCACTGGGGAAACCAATGTGGCGGGTCGCCATGTTTGCTGATGTTTGAAATCCTTGTAACTTAAAGGATTCAAGCTATATTATACTGAAGGCTGCACTCATCAATAGTTTTTATATCAACAATGGATCAAATTACTGTGTACAGCAAGAAAAAGGGGCCGCTCTCAGGTCATGTGTCAATATCGAGTTTTTCTCTCACAGAAAAGTGCTGGCAGGGCACTGGGGAGTGCATCATCATTGTTTCTATGACAACAATATCTTGACAATATATCACCACTCTAACCGCCGTTGTATGATTGATAGACTAGCATCTCCCCTTTGCTTTTTATTATCTATCTTTTTATTATCAGACACGGACAAAACAAGCTTCTCCTCCATTTTCTTGGTTACCAGGGAGACAAGTCCCGCCCCACCTAATTTACAGTAGGATTAGTCTCGCGTAGCCAGACCTATAGCGCTGCTGGGGGAAGGTCTAGATTCAGTGTGCTTTCACTTCTGGATAGTGAAAAAACTCCCTGGCCTGTTTGCATTTCTTTAAACCAATCACAGTCGTCCTGGGTGGCGCCACGCCCCAGTACCTCTGCAAAACCGCATCTGTCGGGAAACCATTTAGGTGGAACACCTGCACGAAAATGTTGTTAAACATATTCTTTGTAGATCTTTACAATAACTCACCAAAAGAACAGAGCAGGCCTGCCTAATTGCATGATATTGCACAACATTTTCAGCGTGTAGGTTGATAGCTCGGAGGTTGTTTGTTCCACGTAGCGAGGGGATTTGAGAACGGGATCACAGACTTTCTGTACGGACAGGAAGTAAGGCTTTATCCAGGCACTGTGCACCATGTAAACCAGACTACAGTATGATTGGAGTGGCCGCAGGAAAAAGTCAGAGTACTCTTGAGTAAAAGAGGCTGGCTGCAGTACTTTTTCTGTAGGCGGCTGCATATGCTCTCTCCTCACCAGTGGCACTAAAAGCTCTATGGACACTCAGCCTTAGTGACAAATCCACAGAGAATTATCACCCGACTCTGCAGCCAGACACTTTTAGCAACTAGCTTGTGAACATAATGGAGTATTTAGCAGCTAAAGAGCGAGACATTTCTCTCAGGAGTTGGTGGAAACACAACTCCAAATGAATGCTAACATTTCTCTGTATTTGTCTGTACATTTCTCTGTACATTGTGTTTGTTGCGCTACCCCCAAGTGGCCAAAACTAACTGAATGTAGGTATAAAGTTGTGATACTTCCTGTGCTCTGCTGCAAGCTGAATTTCCCCCAGTGAGACAATAATGAACTGAGAGACAGATTACAAAAAGAATAGCTAAAATTGATGCAGCGGAGGTTAAGACACCCTGACTTGCTCCAACAATGCTCGATCCTACACTTCCCATAATGCAATTGTGTCTTTCATTAGATCCTCCCTGCCCAGAAAATGCCAGTATCTAATGATGCCCCAAGTTTTTAACACAGCTAGGCTTACAATTATATGTGTCTCCATGCTCAAGCTAAAATAACCCTGATGACATCACCAGTGTTATTTTCTTTACGTGACAGAAGCTCGTCCAGTAGACTGTCCCCACCGGCTCAGTAGTAGCCATACTCTCCGTCCATTACATGGAGATCAAGTAAACTGATATTGATGTGTAAATTCGGCGGCGTGCCCCTTTAAGGCTGCTGTCTGCTGAAGAAAACGATGATTATCACTTGTGTTTACTTTCCTGGACCAGCTGGGAACACAGGCGTGTCATAAAGAGGAGGATGTTCCTGACCAAACATGGCAGTGTAGGGAGACACTTGTGTTTAAATGAAGCCTGGTGGTTCACTGCAGCAACAACTCCTTCAATGTGTCTCACATGACATGTATCAGAGGCATTTTGTCTTTGTTTAATGAAGCTCAGTATCACTGTCTCTTCCATTCCTCTCCTTGCTCGTCTCATCTCTGTCCTCTCTCATCACAGTGTCCGCTAACACAACAGGTGTGAGGTTATAGAGAGAGCCAGGGGTTTGGAGACCTTTGCTTTTAGTCAGTAGTTCCTGAGGTCCTTCCCTAAATATAGCCGCACATAACCCCAGCAGAGCGGGATTACCGTCTCCTCACATCTGATCCTGTGTGACATCAGAAAGTCTGACTGCTGATTAAAGTGCCAATAGACGACTTTTCTGCTTTAAATTATCATTATGAAGTAAATGTTGATTGCGCAACATAATTGCTATAGACTAATGACACCGTCAGCGTTTAGACTGGTTCCCTATAAGCCCTCGCTTTCACTGTCTGCCACAAGCTCCGGGACTTGAGAGAGGTCAGAGACTTTATAAACAGACATTCAGTCTTCAGTCTTTATACTACACCAGCAAAACCTGCATACTTATTAATACTACCGGGTGTTTTACTCTGCGACAACCTGTTACTAACAGCTAACACCAACACACGGAGCTATGAGGAAAACAGGACCAGCCAGAAACAAACATGTTTTCTTTCATGAGATTCAGTTGCTTGGTGGTACGATGTATAAACAGGAAATACCATGAGTTTCAGGAAATTATCATTTTCATCAACCGATGAAGATAAATTCAAATTCACCAACCTGAATCAGCAGCCACAACCTTCACAACAGTTTCTTATTAACCAGCTATCTGTCATCTGCAACTTGGTTAAGTTTTTTTTAAACAAATAATTATATTTAGTTTTACACGTCATCTGTCATCTCCCAGATCTGTCTGTGATGTCAGTCTGCAACAACGACCAGCTGCGTGATGCTGAGTGTTGACCTTAAGCTGACGTTTACTGGCTTTTGAACAGCTGCAGCGTTATACGAGACACATCATAATGATGCATATCATTCAGCGCACTGCTCGTCTTCTTCAATCACTGACAAATTAATTCTTCTGCGTTTCGACTCGGCTGTCAGCACGAATGTCCCAAAAGTGTGGAGGATTTGTGGATTATCTACATCTGGAACATTCTACCTTTCTTTTTCTTTCATGTTTTTTAGGGCTCGACCGCAGACCTTTGATGGGAAAAATTAACCGACTACTGATATGTAGTGAATTTTTGAGCTGGAATGAAAATAGACCTTTTCTCTGTGGATATAGGTCTACATACAATGTATTACACTGTAAAAATAAAGAATACATTAAATTAGAATTGAAAACATAATAGTAGGCCTATACTGTATGTCAATTGTTGACAGTTTAAATGAAGAACTACATAATGACACCATTTCTAAATCAACCCAGGCACCATTTTCTGCATTATATGTTGTGTATAAAAAGGTTTCATATCAGACAACATATACACTGATAGATACACACCGATATGTCAGTGACAGGCCAATATCGGCAGGTATTATCTGACTCTAATATCTGTCATCAGCTTTTTCTCAAAATTGATTAACACACTCTGCAGGACTGTTTAGGAATAATATCGTAACCTCACTCTGCTCCTAAATTCTCCAGTCTGAGTGTGTGTGTGTGTGTGTCTCTGTGTGTGTGTGTGTGTGTGTCAGAGTACAATGCAAGCTGCTATTTGTATCTAAGCCTCTTGTGGCACAGGTGCAAGCCCCATACCAGTGCAGACAGACTCTTTCTAGAATTGGAAACACAATGTTAATGCTGCTAACACAAACACTGACTCCACCAAAGGATTAAAGATGTACATTCACATTTTAGACATTTGGCTGATTACAGTATAGAAACATTATCAACCAACAATAAAGGCAGTAAAAGTTGTCGAAAGGTTTTGTTTTGATCAAGTTATAGGAACACATTTTAAATCCTTTTCTTCTTGTGTTGTTATAACAGAGACATGCCATCACTCACTCACCCTGGAGATGGTCAGTGGCTGGTTGAAGTCCTTTCCTCCTGTCAGGCGAAACCCCCAGGGGGCCGGACCGTCCAACACCACACTGAGTGTCATGACCCTTTAATGTCTCCCCGCTGTTAGATAACAACAGCACAGACAGTAAACTGCAAGCTGCGGGGAACAAAGTTAGAGAGCAAAGGAATATCAAAGTGATGGAGATTTTGACCCATGTGGGTGGGTGCAGGGGGAGGAGAATGGACAGACCCCACCCCAGGAGTGAAGCAATTGGTCAGATTTTGGGAACTGGCTCCAGGACTGCTCTACCAGCACTTGCTCGCAGTTTTCCTATTTCTGTTGAGCACTTATTTTCTTCTTTACTCTCTCCAAATAGAAAGCAATGTTTTGCCTCTTAAATCAGGTGCTACCGAAGCTTAAGTTGTCCTAAAGTTTTGGCTCACAGTCTGCGAGTACCGGTATTATTATATGGACACTTGTAGACAGAGTGAGGATGTAAACCAGAGTCCCCCCTCCCTCCCTCATCGCTCCTCATCCCTGTGCAGCTCACAGTCTGGCTGGCCTTCCCTCGCTCTGGTTGACGGCTCTTGCTGCTCCTGTCCTTATTTGGTCTGGAGGCGCAGCTCCGCTGTGAGGCCCTGGAGGTCCCACACAGGCACATTCCACCACTATTGATCTGGATGGGACCCAGGACTCTCACCCCTGAGCTGCCAGCAATCCAGCTTCAACACATCATCATCATCATCTCTCTTTTTCTGTGTTTCTACCAGAAACTGGCTCTGTCTTGTCTGTTAAAATAAAATAAGTTATTTTTCATCTCAAAACATTTCCTCTTCTCCAGTGGTTCCCAACTTTTTTTTATTTAAGGGACCCCTTTTCTATTTTTGAGTAAACTGACCTCTGACTAAGTGACATATTTTATGGAGATTATAATCAGTGCATAACTATAACAGTACAGAACTAATAAACTGTACAACTAACTGCAAGAAATTTGTGTAAAACAAGCAATTTGGATGCATTTTAATTGATTCTTTTCTGTGAATATTACCATAAGTGAGTTTTCTTGTTATTTTCAGGAACTTTTAATACAATTCTCTGTCTGTATTATGTATTTAACATACTTAATCTCTTTTGGACAAATTCAGTGTTTTCTTCTCCCAGACGCTAATTGTTCCATTAGCTCTTTGGTTGTTTTTACTGCATACTTTTCTAATGCATAATAATTAATAATTTGTTCAGCAGAGATGGAAGGTCTTCACCTGTTTGTATCTTAAATAGTCATCCAAACTTTAGAAATAACAATCTCATTTAGTTTTCTTCACAAAAATGAATAAAATGCTGAGGCCAACTGCATATTTAAAAAGAAAAAGTTGTGTTACACCCCTTAAAATCAAGAAGGCCTCACGACCCCCCGTGAAGATTTGGCGACCCCCAGGTTAGGAACCAGTGCTTTACTCTACAAAAACTGTATTTACCGCGCTCTTTGTTTATGATTGCAGTGTTTTATTCCAGCCAGCTGAGGATATTTCTCTCTAGTTACCACACACACTTCATATCTGCCTGATATCAAAAATTATAAAAACAAACAACGGCTTCATGTGGCGACTAGAGCACTTTGTCAACAAACTGTGAGTGAGGCTCGTTAATCTGAGTCAGCGCTGATGGGCTTTCGCTCGGAGTTTTTCCATCATGTAAATGAATCAAAGTGCCAGTTAAAACAATCACACCACAAAATCCATCAACTGCGCAGAGCGTTGCAAATGTCAGTCTATGCAAGTATTTTAGTGCACCAGAGTCATGGTTTGTTTTGGTAGTTACCATGACGATGTAACTCCCTGAGGGAAGTCGATGATGGAGCATACTCCAAAATATCTCTCTTTGCGGACATATGTGTCTGCATTAAGTTTCAATAATCATACACTCATTCTCTCTGCCACTAATTCACACCTGCAAAAACATTTGGGCATATATAGGCTGTCACACATACACAGTGTATAGGCCAGTAATACGTGCTGTCCTCTTGTGCATGCTTTGCTTGCTAAACCTGTAAGAGACATGCACATTAAAACTGACCTATGTAACTTTTATGAAAAGCTATCAATCAAAATAATGGTTAGACCATAATGCACCCTGTTAAAATTGCAAGGCCCATTTTGCTAGTTTAGAAAATTGTTAAGTTAAATTCAAGATTTATATGAATCTGTGACTAAACAAACTTTTACTCATTCATTAAAATCGCATTAAAAGAGTAATACTGAAACTGTGAAGGTTGATTTCAAGTGTGTTGCACCTGCAACCACATTCAACAGTGATGTCACGGCCACACCCTGGAATACACTTAAATCTATACATCACATGTTAAAGGACAAGTCTGGTGATATCAGATTTTATCATCAATAATTCCAATGAAAACAATTAATTGACCATATTAACAACTATTGACTATATTGCCAAAGCCTGATATAGCTTATTTCTCTGCCATGGACATCCAAAAACGATTAAAAACACATCAATGAGTAACACTGTTTTGCTAGGTGACGTGCACTCCCACACACACCTTCCTGCTGCCATAAATTCTCACAGTAACACTCAGTGTTACACAGTCAGGGTTGCTACACATTTTCCAGTTAAAAATTCCAGACTTTTCTGCAGATTTTTCATTTTATATTTGACATAGGAGAACAAATAGCTATGCTTATTATCTGGCCCCGCTCTCTCATGGTACATGTCCACGGGGGCGTCTGGACGCGACGGGTCACGCAGCTTCATCAGATACTTGATGTCTGTATATCCTGACACAGCAATTGTTAATTTCTCCTCCATGACTAACAAAGAAAACATCCAGGCTGTTTGCTGCACCTGACTGTATGAACACTTTCACTTGTGGGCTGTCTGCTCCCGGATTTCAAACCGGCGGCTCATTTTGAAACATTCTCTTATTTTACGAAAATAGTTCACCGAGATGCTTTTCTGAAAACATTTGAGG
>JAOVVB010086778.1:0-13470 GCA_028570985.1 Heterobranchus longifilis
ATGTCTCTTCACATTTCATAACAGCGACGGTCTCTTGGTAAATGAGACAAACGCAACTGTTTCGGCTTTCGGTGAAAAAGTATTCAACGCGGTCCTCGCTGTCGACTTTACATTTCTTTGCTGTGGCCATGTCTGGAAATGTTTGTTACCCTGTTTATGAAAACACAGTAGTTCCTACCACACTTTGGGCATGCCTGCTGTACAATGATCTCTAAATTGTATCAGAGTCTGTTTGATATATATATATATATATATATATATATAGAGAGAGAGAGAGAGAGAGAGAGAGAGAGAGAGAGAGCGAGCGGTCGTATCTTTCCTGGAGATTCTGCCATCAAAGTATTGAGCTTTTGCAACATCAAAGCGTTGTCAGAGACTGTAGAAACAGTGATTTCTTGGGAAAGATTCACTTTTTAATAACAAATAAAAAAACCTTAATCATGTACGCATTAAAATTGTAACACGAACAGTTGTGTTTGGCTACAAATCACCCACCAGCACATCAAATATTGTCCCTGTCATGGTCACAACTGCACCATCTCCCCCATTTCCATTCATCAGTCTTGACTTTGTTGCTGCATCCCATTGAAGCGGCGGGATAGCGGCTTCCTCCTTCCTAAATGAGGCGGTCGAGCTTCACAGAGGCTAAAAAGGCATATCCCTGTGAACTTGTAAAGACTCGTTTTTCTGGTGCCGTTTGCAGCAAAACAGCAATATAACTTTGGTTTATCTGTAATGCAACGACATATCCAGGCTATTTAAAAGAAAAAGATGGCTGGTTCCCATTATTGCAGTGGTTTTTTTCATTGGTCGATGATCATCCGTGATGTATTCATCGGTGACTGGAGCCCAACTGAAGGCAAATGGCTTGTAAATATAACATGATCACATTATATTTCTTAACTTTACGAGTTGGTGAAAACTGCCTGGATGCACCATGAAAAGACCGGCGCACAGTGGATCGGATGCACCGGATACGTCCTCCATATTCAGGCTAAAGAAGCAGGGAGGCGTCCAGGCGGTGGCCTGGGGTGGCACGGCCCAGCATGCTTTATGTTCTGGTTCAGACTACACGATATCAGATCGATTAAAGCCCGATCTGGCTGTCGTGGGGTCTCGGCTCAGATTGCGAATGACGTCAATCGATCATTTTATCTCGTGTAGTGTGTCATAGTAAACGACAACAGACGCAGCGTCTGGGACGCCTCACGACGTCCTGACATAAAGACTGGCCTCTTATTCTTTCCTCACGACATCACAGTATTTCTACACTGTGGTATTGTTACTTTTACTTAAGTAAAAGATCTGAGTACCACCACTGCATCGTAACAGACAGTCTGAACCAGACACTACATGAGGGATTCACCTGTTCTCAGTGAAAATAAATGGACGTGGTGTCTTGTCACATTTCGTGTCGTACCTGCGGTGTTTAACTTTCCTGTCATGCCCTACCTGCCCACCAGACACCCTCAGTGAGTTTCACCTGACACCTGACTGCCTTTGTGATTGGCCACCTGTCTGCACAGCTGTTTCCCATTTGCTCATTAACTCCTCAGTATATTAAGGAAGGAGAGCTCTTCCTAACACTTTTGCTGGACCGGTTACGTCGTGTGCTGTGAGCGGTTCGTGTCTGCCTGTTGATTTTTCCACTGTTTGTTTATTTGGTTTTCCCTACCTGCTTGTTGCTGAGCTTACTGAAAGCAAAGTGTCTCAGAGCCCTTTGACTCTTATCTGTACTGAAGTGCTACAGAAGAGGTCTCGTCACCACTTCTTCCTCCTACACATAAAATTCCACACACGCATTATCACACTTGATGAGGTAACTTTAATCTGAATGAAATCCAATAAACAAACTTGCCTGAAGTGGAACCGCTAAGCTATCAAGGATGAGACAACACAGGGATCATTGTGTGTGTTAATGCCCATGGCATTCATTCTTGTTGTGTCATTAAAAAAATCTTATTGAAGTTGTGTTTGCCCTCAGCGATGTTGATTTTCTTTTTGACGACTCTTTTTCTTTCTCCTCTCTGGCATTTGACTATCTCTGGCGTTTTAAAGGCCGGGTCTCGGCTTTATTAAGTTCCCCAATTTGTTTATTGCATTAACTGAGCCTCTCGCTTCTCTGCCCCTGTTGTTGAGTACTGAGAAGTACGCTGTGATGAGCAGCTGTCCACCACTGGCTCGTGATTTCTACAATAACTCCAGGTCTGGGTCGAAGTAATTCTTAAGGAGGGCACAATTCTGAATTAAAATAACTTCAGTGTACAGTGTCGGTTTGGGTAATGCCAGGTGCACACTAGAGGATTTTCAGATCTTAACCGATTATAAAAACGTGGGAGACAACAGACATGAGGACATATTTAACTGACTTTTAATATTTTAATCGTAACACGAAGACACACAACCACTAAACGGGATGTGGGATCTCACAGAAACTTGCGTGATCAAGCGTGACTTCAGATAAAAAAACAAACACAGTGGAGGACTGTCGACGCAGGGGACACATCACCCTCAGTATTTAGAACATGTGAATCATGTGACTTTTTTTTTGGGGGGGGGGGGGGGGGGTACCCCTCCATAACCATAACTCTGAAATAGAACATTTTACCATTTGAGTCTATTTTTTTGTTTTTTAAATTTCACCACTTAAACACTTAAATGAAAGGGCATTTTAAAAGCATTTTTACTTGATGTACTTCCAATAGAAACTAGAAATTTGGGTTATTTTTTTCCTGAATTGGCTACTTATTTGATATAATAATCTGCTATTTTTTTTATTTTTTATATGAGAACAACCCACTTTGCTGTAAGTGCCAGTTGATAAAATGTAATAGTGATTCATGAAAGCTTTTCAACATGTATTAAACAGGTAGAGCTTTTCTGAGAAAAAATCATCTGGCTGCAAGAAGTGATTTAGTCGACATTAACACCACAGTGATGAGCATTTATCAGCTAAATAAAAAAAAGGGGGGACATTTACCTGTTTCTATTTATACAGACGCTCACAAACAGATTGAAAACCAAATAATCAGGCCAAAAATGTTCCACATGAATCCATCATGTGAAAAAAGTGACAGCCACACTTACAAATGGTTGTTAGATGATGATAAAAGTTGAAGGATGTCAGTTGCAATCTCACTCTCGAGTGTGTGTGGTGGTTGTGACGATGCAGGTCTCATTCCGTGTTTGTAGCAGTGACTACGAAAAGTAACGCACTGTAATTCGTACATAACGCACGTAATTCGTTTTGTTGCCTAAACCTAACTTAGTATATTTGTAGCCTAAACCCACTGAATTAGTCCGGTTTCACGACGTTAATCGCAACGTTGATAATGTGTGTATCACGCGTATTTATAACGGAACACGTATTACAGAATGCGTTGGACGATGACGATACGCAGAAGAAACACGTCCTCATATCTAAATGACAGAATAAGTTGTTTTCCAATGATTCCCAAAACGACATCTATGACTTTTCTAGTCAACGTCGTGAAATGGTCTCAGTTTTAAGCAGTGTTGTTAAATGGAACTATTTGGTTAAGTTTCCTCTGTGAAAGTCCTGTGTTTGTTTGACCCACATCCTTCTCCCTATACGGACTTTGTCGGGCTTTATAATACATCACCTGTCTTCCTTCTTTGCTCCCGTCATAATTACTACGGCTACTCGGTTGCTGCCTGCGTAAATGTGGGTCATAATAAGCTGTTTTTGCACAGATGACCGTGTTTTTGGACGGTTTGGACAATTTATGAAATGATCACCCATTATGAAAATGATGAATTGTCATAACTGACTAATTGCAGCGAATTCTCTCCATACGTGTTTGTATGTAGGCACGTGCATGCGTGTGTGTGTGTGTGTGTGTGTGTGTGTGTGTGTGTGTGTGTGTGCGTGCGCTCTGTTGCGATCCGACGGGACATTTCGGAGGTCCACTGCTACATTAAATCTCGGTAAAGCTCTCTGGTGAATTTACTTTAATTGTAGCCAAGAGGTAACCTGCAGGTGTGTGAGTGTCAAAGTTCAAACTCAGCACTGCCTCTGCAGGCTGGAGGAGGGATTTTAACGACTCGCAAACACAAGTTGTTTTTTCACACTCCTCTGTGTGAATGGCTTGCAGCCTCAGGCAGGTTTTCAGACTACATGTGGGCTATTTAACAGGCTGCACACTGACGGAACAGTCTTACCTTATCTATATCCATCTATCTATCTAACTATGTATCTATCTAATGTGGCATCTACTGTTGACCTTTTATCTACCCCTGAAGACCTCCCCCTCCCCTAAAAAAGAGAGAAAAGTGGATCTCTATGGGTTAACTGTAAACACACTTCATGTTTACCGCCTTTCAAGTGTCAGTCGCTCGGCCTGTGAGAACTCAGTCTTCACATTTCTCTCAATTTTGATTGTCTGCATGATTTTTCTTGTGGGAGAAGTTTGAGTTTCTGTATGTGGTTTCCCTTTTTGGCGGCTGCCACTGCTTATTTTTGTCATGTCATGTACATGCACACACACACACACACGCCCTCCGTCTAACATACAAGGAGTGACGTTATGACAACCAACAGTATCCGTTTGAGATCTCAAATTCCCAACACTAACAATACTTTATGCATCTTGACACACCAGAATGACATCTTAAAATAGCTTTTGCCTTCAGCAGTTAGTTAATGAAAAGCAATAGCAGGAATGTAACCCTCACGATACGACCATGGGATACGGCCCACACGTAGGAATCTGCAAGAAAAAAAAACTTCACCAGTGATCTTGAAGAGGAAAGTTATATATCAGTTATAGTGAGAAACACTCTCACTGTTAAACCTGACAGTCCATGAATAATATAAATTTTCAATTGATATCCAGAGAGGGAATTCAATCTCTGCTGCCTGTTTTTTTGTGTGTGAAAACACCATGGGAATTCTTACAACACAATCATATTTCTTTTCTCTGGCTTTTATTGATTGATTGATTTGATATGCCATGGTTCAGTAGTAGATATCACGCTCACTGAGGTGGAATAGTGAGGGCTACATCTTTGAGTTAACTGATTATTTTCTCACCAGTAGCATGCAATAACTAGCTGAGCAAGCAGAGGGCACACTGTCAATACTGGTAATGTGACGACTCCAGTGCTTTCTTGAATTTCCCACTAACATGTTTCACACAGATACTGAAGGAGCATCTCTGCTCTCACAGATCAGACAGGATATACACAAGTGTAGCTAGATTTCTATTATTTTGCTTCCCAACAGTGTTAATGCTGTGTAACTGCTGATACCAGAGGCCATTGTAAATAATCAAATCGAGCTGCTGTTTAGGCAGATAATAGGATGAGGATCTGCAATACAGCACCAGCTGAGAAGCCGACCCCACCTGCCTTGACTGTAAAACTGCTTCTGCTGACACTTCTGCACACACACTTGTATTTACTGTACCCCAAATTATCTCCAGGATACATGAAATGTATCACTTCCTGAGCACCACAAGAGAAAGTATTTTGAAAGGAAGGCACTCACAAGTCACGGCACAGTGGGCAAAGGCTTTGTCTTACACTGGCTCCCTTGTAAATCACATTTTATAACCCAACAATATTTCATATAGCCTAATAAACTTGCAGGCTATTTATATCATCTCTGTTTATTGTTGTGATTTATACATTTAATTTGTGTATCACTTCAACAGTTAAGACTAGTGATGAGAAATGTATCAGTTTCGGTCACCAAATACGAAAATAATCGGGAGAATAAACTGCTTTTAATGCCCTTAGATTGAATCCGCATAGCAATGCAAGCCGGGAGAAAAAAGCAGCGACCCTGTATTCCACAACATTACCGCAAATAAATAAATAAAAAATATTTTTTGTGCCTCTTTACGTAAATATGCCAAAAGGAAGAGAAATGCTCTTATGGTTACAAATGAAAATCAAGATTACACACTAGAAGTGGGTTTTTTTAATTTATTTTTATAACAAAGACTATTTACCTTTACAAGGGCGTTCAACACTGAACACACTTCAAATTATGGGCCCTTGACTTTCTCTCTTAAGACATCTTTCATGTAATCATGTAAAAAGAATATTAGGTAATAAGGAAAAGAAAAGGAAAGAAAAATAAGAAAAAAACGTTAAAGCCATAAAAAAAAGTCTAACGCAAGGGGGAGATAAAGATCTATCTATATAATCCACACTGGAAATGTGCGCAGTTGGATTTGAACGTCACTACGTCAGAGCTAACGTAAGTAAACAGTCAATGTCATCATGGCGGCCGCCGCAGAGAGCTCACCACTGAACAATTGAACAAAAGTGGATTTACAAAGAAAAAAAGAAGTTATGCCGAGAGGGAGGCTTACTCCAGCCTTAACCAACCAACATCAACAAAAGGGACAGACACGTGTAACGTTACGATATTTTCTAACGCACTGGTACAAGAGACAAATTCGGCGATGTGGCTTTGCTAGCAGCTAGCGACTGTAGCTTCTGCTCTCCCTGCCTGCTTTTTTTTTTAACGAGCCACACTGGAGTCAACTTTTTCTACCTTAACGGATAAAGACATAATGTCAGAGTCGGACTTGGCAAACAGGCTTATTATTTTGTCTTTTGAGAGGAAACTGAAGGGCCTTTACGACTGATGTGTTCACCAGGAAAGATCGACGGATGGATTTGAGTTATTGGTGAGTCAGTGTACATTTTATATAACTTTATGTTTTGGCTTAATAATTGTATTGACCTGTGTGTGTTTTAATCGTTGCTGACTGAATGCAAGGCAGAAACATAATTGGTCGCTGTGCCATAATTAAAGATAAAGATTGTTGCATTCTGGTGCTGAACAGTGCTTAGTAGTTACATTTCAGATGCTGTCGTTTTGTATGGGATTCACGTTTTATCGCTGATGAGAATTTGCGTGCCTGTGTGTGCGTAAAGTTGACTGTTTCGGTGTTAAATGAATTGACGACCCCCGTGGTGCTTGTAAAATCACTATAAACCGCCTCTCGGGGCGTATTGCTTTATTATAGGCTACAGTAGGTAATAAAGTACTAGCCTACCACCTAAATACCAACAGATGGCAGTAACGTGCCATTTAAGATCCTTTCTGAAAGAAACGACACTTCATTAGGTTCAATTAGTCTTTCAGTTATACCAGACCCTCACCTCACTGCAATGCTAAGATGCAAGAAGACCAGAAATATCAAATTCAAGGCAAGTTTATTTGTACAGCACCATTCATTCACAAGGCAATTCAAATGCATTAAAAATACATTGGACACAAGAACATCAAAAATGCATCCAAAGACAACAAAACAAAAGGCAACGTCATGTATTATGTTGAAAATACATGAAACATAAGATGTTAAGGAAACATCAAAAGCACGCAAAATAGTTAAAGATTTAAATTAAAATTTAATTTATGGCAATGCCGTAGTAATGTTTTAAACCCAGATTTAAATAATCTGACAGTTTCAGCAGACCTCAGTTTTTAAATAATCTGACAGTTTCAGCAGACCTCAGTTTTTCGGGAAGCTTGTTCCACAGGTGGGGAGCAGAGAAACTAAAAGCTGGGAACACAGAACTCAGCAAATGACAGATGTTTGTAGTAAGTTATGTATGTTGGTTGTTAAACACTTGATATGTATTGTGTCTAACTATTTAAATTGATATTACATTTTAATGTGGTAATACGGTGTAGCATCTGGAGATTCACATCATTGAGGACAAGTAACTGCAGCGAGACCAAATCCAACAATATCTTGAGAATCGTACAACAATAATTATAATTCAAAGTGGTTAATTGCCCTTTATCACTTAATATCCAATATTTAAAGGTTCATTTTCAGGTTCATACTTGTATTTTGGGCTTCTACGACAACATGTTTACTTGTTTTAATGTTAAAAAAGAACATTCTGAAACTGTCTGTCTGAAATGCTGTTTTAGCACCTGTCTCTTTAACCCCCCCCTCCCAAAATCACCCAGTCTGCTCTGATTAGTAAATGTTTCTGGGTCTTATGCATCTGCACTCTCAGCGTCTTTGCATCATCTGGGCAGCCGGAGAATGACTGCAGCAGCACTTTCTTTCTAGTATAGTTGTGACATCACAACCTTACGGAAATCCTGACGGCTCGTTTTAGAAGGCACCATTTGTGAATACAGGCTGTGTGCATTTGTCTGTGGTTTTGATACTTTCATAGACCTGCTTTATAAGAAAATGGAAATCTCACTTTTTACAATGGGGCCTTTAACATACGTCCTAATGATCATGATACTTGATTCAGTAAAGACCTACTGCTGTGAAATATTTCCTCATTAATGATACACAAGCATTTTTGCAGTTGCTTCAAATGTTCATTATTTATTCAACACCAAATATTAACAGTCACATCTGGATTATCTTTAGAAACAAATTTACATATCATTGAGCTTACAAAAAGACTTACAGGGTGAAAGTATTAAAACATACAAAATAAATACAAAGAATAGCAAATTTTTTTCCCAGTGCTCTTACATAAATCATACCTCCTTTAAAGATGATACAAAACAGTGTAGCACAGGCAATGCATTGGAGAAAGAGGTCAAGAAAAGGTTCTTGGGGTAAGACAAAAAAGCGTAATAAATTAATATTTCGTCGTCGTTGCGGGAATCTTCAGAACTTGCAGCAGAAGCCGCAGCCCTTGTTGCCCCTGCAGCAGTTGCAGCACCAGCGGCACAGGGAGAGGTGACTCTGGCGCTTCTGCCTGATGTGATTTGGCATCTGTGCGAAAGACAAGAGACATGAGCAGAGCGTTCATCTCCAGCATTTCATCCTCTCCTTGTGTGGAGATAGAGCACCAGGGCACTCCATGGGGAAAACACATCCACTTAAATTTTAATTTGCTCACAGTAATTGGCTTAATTCATTCAGTCAATTGAACATACCATCCTCGATTCCATTGACATTTCTTGATATGCCGCAACTGGAGTGTCATTGCTCCCTGCCTCCTCCAGCTCTTGCACCTGTTAATGAATTATGCACGTTTAGGAGCCACATCTTAGCATCCTGACAAAACATTTATAGCTAATAAGCAAATGAAGTGAGTTTAAGTCAAATTCTTACCCCGGTGAATGGGACGGCAGAGCTCTCCAGAATGCAAATAAAGGCGAGCACGAGTGTCACTGCAACTGCAATGCTGAATGCCTTCATTTTAGAGGGAGGGGGGGCTAAATGGTTTAGTTATTAAATCCTTTGACGATTAGAGTCGATAGGTCTTCTTTCTCATGGGTGTCGGGCCACCGAAGAGCACCACAATATCTTCAGTGTTTTCTTCAGCTCCAGTGATGGATGGTGATTGTCTGAGCGAGTGGATTTCTTCAGATCTTTTGTTGACCTTTGTCAGCTCTTTAGAGTCCTTCAGCTGTCTGATGGTTGAGTATGCAGAACGTTGTGGTATTTATACACACTTGGGCTCAGTGTTGCCTCATCGCTTCGGGGAGGCCCGGCCCATTCCCAGCAGCAGTTACCTAACTCCATTGGGGAAGTTTTTGACCTCCTCCTTTCTTCTCTCCGTAGTGCTGCAACACTGAGGGGAAATCCTCTGATCTATTTTTGATTGTGGGCCCCACTGTCTGTTCAGCAATATCAAATCAACTATGAACTTTTAAATTAAATTACTTTCCGCAGACAGAACACATAATTCCACACATGAACAAGCTGCTGCTGCTGCTGCTGCTGTTGGTGGAGACCATAATTTTTTTTTTACAATGTATGAGAGCAATATATATTGATGCAGTGCTTCATACTTGTAGAGATTCATCTGAAAACTGTCCTCCACCGAAAAACGACACAGGAGAATGGTGTTTTGTGTCCTGTTTGAAAACATAAGTAAACAGTTATTTTAACTTTAGGTAATGTATGTGACGTTCTGCGTCACATGTAATTACGCCATGTATGTAAGCATGGAAGTGACGTAATTTAACCAAGTAATTTTTGTGCCTGAGGCTAATCAAACTGCGGCCGTTTCGCAATGTTAACGGCGTTTTTAAAACCATGACATCACGTTTAGGTATGAGGCTGGAAAACGCTCCTGTGGGTAGGATATTCTGCCACCGCTAGGTAGGGCCGTCGTCAAAATATCGCTTCAATATTGTGACATAATCCTTGCAGATACAAGTATCGATACAGATGTTAATGCATCAATACAGCAGCAAATGCTGTAAATATCTGCATTTATTAATAACTCTGATATTAGAAACAGAATATCTTATTTTTACTTTTAAGGTATCTGTGGGCCTGAAGTTTAAGTGTTTTAAGTTGTGCAATCGCTGTTATACAGAATAATAAACGGCTGTTGTAGTAATTTATGTGTAGGACATGGTACATGTCCGAGACTCTGTTTCGTGATACATATCATATTGTTAGGTTATTGGCAATACTCAGCCCTACCACTAGGAGCAATAATTTAGGAGACGTTGGTATGGGTTGTATTAGAGGGTAGGGACACAGGACTTATGTGGTCATATGGTTGAAAAATTTGACTTTTTTTCTTGGAACAAACTGGAAAGACCGCTGGAAATTCCCACAGCAAAAGCCAATGCATGGGTCAATCTATTGCACGGCTGACTGAGCTGCACTTGTTTCGACCCACGAAATCCTTCACTAAGGAGAGGGAGCCACTTTGGAATATCCATTGCTCAGTCTAAAGGATGTAATTACAACCTCTCAAATGGAATAATTAGCCCCTCATTTTCAACACATTCAGTTTTTGCATAATACACAGGAACCTGCAGTTGAACCAAATTAAATCCCTTTGAGAGCAGCGGAATAGTAGCCAGGATTAAAATCCTCTATTTGAGAGTCAAGGTGTTTCAATATGCATTAGTTAAATATGAATATAATGTGATCTAATGAGTTTTATTGTGTCAGACAGTGAGGAGTTGCATTGCTTCACAACAAAACAAATCTATTGTATATCATGATTTTATGCACATGAAACTATCTGTTTTTTAATATTTGGTCTGTATTTCAATATAGCCTACCTCAAATAAATAACATACAAAATGACAAAGGACAGCTGCTTTTGTTTCATTAAAACACCATCAGTAATTTCCTAGCACACAGCATGTTAACAATTGTTGATGGGTTAATACATACTTCAATGTGAATTCAATGACACAATAATAATAATAACCCTGATTGTTAACAATTGCACAGAAAAAAAACACAACCCTAAAATTGTAAGAATAATTTTTTACCTTTATCACTGAAAGCAGCGATAAACACCTTAAGATTAATTAGCCTGTCAGGATAGGAAAACTATTCCACAACAACATCAGGCTGTGAATAAATACAAAAATCAATAACGGTGGAAATGAAATAACAAAAAGGCAAAATAAAGGTACAAACTGATAAACGGTGGGCTGTGCACGTAGATAAAATCAGGGGCCATTCGAATTCTCATTATACCTTCAAAGTCTTTCCAAATTGCCTGTGCTGACTCAATTAGTGAAACAACATGTCACGGGACCCCTGCGTCCGTCTGTCTCGTTCACTGATAACCCCGCTGGCCCGCGTGCTTGCTTTGGGTGACCACAACGTCAGTGTCAACAAATACAACCATGAATGGCTCCACATCTGTTGGAATCTACCCATGCTTGTCTAATGAGAAGAGAGAGCATTACATTATCTTTAATTTATGTCTTTTTTTGGTAAAACTTTACAATAAGGTACACAACATTTTGAGTAGTTACCAGGGAGCTAATGAGGAATGAATGAGGACTGCTAGTGAACCATTAGTTAATGAGTAACACCTAATCATATTGTATACAGTAGTTAATGTTTAGTTGATGATTAGTTAATTGAGAAACGAGTGAGGAATGAATCAGGAAGGACTAGATGATTGATGATTCATTTATAAGTACTTCCCTAATCATTCCTAATGGAGGATTATATAGTAGACAATGATGAGTTACAAGAGAACAGACTGGGAGATCCTTTGTCTAATACGACCCACAGGAGCGTCTTCCATTCTCACAGTATGTACACACCCGGCGCAAATCAATTAATTTGCGCGAAATTCACTCATCGTGTGAGTTTAAATATCTGAACTTCCACGGCGAGCGTCGTGACTACTCGCGCGAATGAAGCGATGAAAACAGAAGATTCCAGCGTCCAAACTCGTGCGAATTAAGCGAGTAGATTAAATTATTTGTGCCCGGTGTGTACACACTGTCATACATAAACGTGACGGCCATGTTTTTAAACATATTAACGTGAAACGGTTGCAGTTTGGTTTGGTTTAGGCACAAAAACTACTTGGTTAGTGTTTGAAAAAGATTTTGGTTTGGGTTAAAAACACTACATTTTTGACATTATTCCACTTCTGTGTGTACGTACATGATGTAATTACATACGTGACATAGTTCCGTTTGTTAGCTAAAGTTAAAATAACTCGCAGTTTACTTTTAGTTTCAAACGGGACACGAATCCGGGGTCAAAGTCCTGTGTTGTGTTTGACCCATCCACCGCCCCTCCTGCCCCTCTTAATATACATTGACTTCCTGGTCTGCTCCCATCATAATTATTAGGAAAATAGAGGGCGTCGCCAATAAAACATAAATATGGGTCATAATTGACCTATGCTGTTGTTTTTCAGCGGAGGACAGTCTCCTGAAACAGCTGTTGAGCGGCACAAAACTCGACAGCAACGACTCATTAATTACTAATTAGTTAAACATTAGTTTAGTTTTTGTGTTCTATAGTAACTCATCATTATCTACTATATCTGCCATTAGGAATGATTAGGGAAGTACTTTTTCATGATTCATCAATTATCAAGTCATTCCTGATTAGTTTCTCAATTAACTAATCATTATTAGCTACTCTATAAAATTTGATGAGGAGTTACACATCAGCATTAATTCCTCAGTTGTTCCCTGGTAACTACTCAATATTTTGTGTACCTTATTGTAACGTGTTACCCATTTTTGTGTGTGTGTGTGTGTTTCTGTGTGCCGGAGGGACAGGAATGGGCTCTAGTCCACTACTTGAACGAGCACATCATGTCCACTCACAAGGAACACATGTCATTCTGTTTGTCATGCTTCACTAGAAATGACTCAGCTCATGAGAAATCTGAATATGACACTGGTTGACTGTACCAGGACAAAAATATTATATTCATGTTCACTGTGAGTGTGTGTGTGTGTGAGCATATGAGAGAAGAAGAAAAAAAGAGACACATAAAAAAAAAAAAAAGAGTTAAAAAGAAAAAAAAAAAGCTTTTTTCGATCTGGATTTTCCAAGCATGCGTAGTTTGTCCTGTGTTCTCCCGCGTGTCTCTTATCAGCCACTGAGGCTATCAGTACGAATCTTCTGGCCAAACAAAGACAGGCACCAGCACGGCGGACAGATTCACCTCAGCAGGCGCCACTCTACCTTTTTCTCCTGGTCGAGGGCATTGCCCCCGTATGTTCCTGTTTCATCATCGTCCTCTGTCCCTGCCCCCCCCGTC
>JAOVVB010086788.1:0-13469 GCA_028570985.1 Heterobranchus longifilis
TAGTTGAGGTCGAGGCTACGTTATGCAAATCAGGGGCAGCGCCACTCGCCACCTCTCGAAACTCACGAAAATCTTTTAAACTAACAGTTTTCGATCTAAAATGAAGACAGATTTAGAAACGGCAGGGCTTATTTCAAAATGTTTTACGAAACACATTTTCCAGTGAACTATTTTCGTAATACAAGAGAAAGTTGTGAAACGAGCCGCCATGTTCATCCGGTTTGAAATCTGGGAGTCGACAGATGAGTGAAAGTTTTTGTCCAATCAGGTGCAGAAAAGTGTTTGTGTGGTTGTAGGAGGCGGAGCCTGGATGTTTTCTTTGTTGGTCATTAGTTATGGAAGAGAAATTGACAACTGCTGTGTCAGGATACAGACACGCCCATCCGATGCTGGGAAGTGGCTGGATCCCTTCTGTCGAAAACGCCCCTGCCGACATGATAGAGGGGGCCAGATAATAAACATCGCTATTTGTCCTCCTATGGTCTGAAAAGTCTATCAAGCAGTCTGGAAATTTGAGTCTGGAAATGTATGGACTTTTAAAATGGAAAATGTGTCAGAACTCTGAACTATGTAGATATTTTAGTCACGTCGTTTTGCACCACTCGTAACATAATACAATGACGTCATCAGCATACGACATGATGCTGACATGAAAGACAGAAGCCTTAGCTTTCTGCTGCAAAAAGCAGAATGCATTATCGTTTTTATATTAGATCGATTTAAACAGGATCATACAAACAACGATCTCCCAGGTAAACTTAACTATTGACCTGACAATTTGCTATGTGTGGCATATCCTACGATGCTATCATGTAGAGTGTAAAGTGTGTTTTTGGGTCAGCAGTTAGATTGAAAAAGTATGAGGTTAGAAATACACCAGAGTGCAGTCCAATTAGATGATTATATGTCATGGCTGTACAAAGACTTGGTGTAAAAGGCGGCTGCAACCCAATTCCACTCAAACCTCCATTATATTTCGTACACTCAGTATATCAGCGTTCAAGTTAGACAGAAAGAAATGGGGGGAAAAAATAGCAGAAGAATTGTACTTGACAGTTTTTGTAGCCAATTTCCCTCAATTCCAGCTCTTCGTGTTTGCCTCTATCAGGGATATGGACATCCACTGTCTCTGTGCCAGCCTTTCACTTGGTGCTGCTAGCTTATATAACAGGTTAGCAGGTCTTCCCTTTTTGATCCACAGAGGAAAAGAGGAGGCCGTTTTTAAAAAGTGTGGCTATCCCCGACTGCTTACCCCAGGCTACTGTCAAATTGTCACAATTTCTAAAGCTCCATTTCCACAAATCAAACCATCTCCATAGTGAGATTACCAACACAACTGTGGCATCCCACTGTTCATTTCTCTCCGTCTTTTTTTTTTATCTGTCTGTCTGAATCTCTGTCTCTCCCTTTCACAAGATCCCCTTTTCTAAGCATTGTTTTCCACTGCCTTTTCTCTCATTCATATAGCCTTTTCTTGCACTTCTTTGCCAGCTTCTCCTCCCCCCTTTCTCCTCCCCCTGCTTCTCAAAAAGCTATTTTTCTTCTTCTGCTAGATCTCACCACCTTCTGTCTCCCCCTCCATACTCTTCTCTTTGCCTCCTGTGGAGCTTGTGCCGTCGTTCCACACACGTCCAGAGGGCAAAAGTGTCGGCCGATGGTGAATGAAACATTAAACAGCGCAGCCAGAGCCAGACATTCTTGCAACTCCTCTTGGCTGCGAGGAGAAGGCCGGGGTAAAGCACTTGACTGCATCACATTCGTCCTGGTCTTCATAAAAAAGCCTGCTTGGGTTTCAACGTAATGTTCCTACATGGCTTTATGTGAGCAGCAGAGCAGCCACACGGTGTTTGGGGAAGTGCTTTGTGTCAATAACACCACGTACAGTCAGGGGTGAAAGTAGGTCGGTACTCCGTACAACCCGTCATGATCGCATTTCCAACAAGAAAACACATCTGCCAACGTCTGCTCAACATAAACAACAGTTAGTTTTCTGTTCATGCCCAGCACAGACAGGTTGTTTTAATCTGTGCTGGAGGGAACCTCAGTATTGTACATCAGGTAAACCAGACTAGCTCTGGATGGTCAGCCAGGAAGTGACTGTAATGGCACTGTAGCAGCACTTTCTACCTATAATATTGTGCGATCACAACCGTCCAGGAGTCCTGATGGCTCATTTGAAGGCTCAGTTTCTGAATAAGGGCTGTTTTGATGTGGTCGTACATCAATATATGAATTTATGTCCTCTGAAGTTACGTCCTCTGAATACTTGGGCTGGTAAAGTTAGCTAACATACTGCTACAAGTATGTTAGCATAACAGACATTTTTGTCCGAAGGGGCTGCTAAAATCAACACAAAATGAAAGTTCCTCGTAGGGCCTTTAAGTGATGAAATATGAAGTACCATAAAATGAGTATGTGTGTGTGTGCTGTACAAGCACATGCAAGTGAAGAAGTCTTCGCTCTAAAAACTAGGTTGAGAGGGCCACGTGTGCGTTGAAGGTTTTTTTGATGGATGTGGTTTTCAGGTCGATTAATCTCCCAACTTGACCACCCTAATAGGGCCAAGGATAGCTGGAGAAGAGAGAGAGTAATAACTGACACAAAGAGAGACGAGGGAGACAACTGGGGAGGAGGAGGCACTGAAAGACATGACGGGGCACAGAAGGGCAGAAATAGACACGGGGAAAGCAAAGGAGACGGGTAGTTACAGAAACAACTAACCAGCAAGAGACAACATGGCACAGTCAGAGAGCAGCCTAATAGGCCACGGCTACCTTGAGAAGTGTAAAGTAGGTCTGGACAGTGCAGGCTATTTGCAGACTGAGCGGTATTACACTTTGTTAATAGGTTCAGCCGGGGCGCTGCTCATTAATCAGTGCGAGGAGAGACACCAGGAGCAGAGGAAGAGACAAGAAGAGGAGGAGGAGGAGAGTGATGGATGGAGGTGGACATCGCAGGAGGAAAATGAGGTTTCTCCGAGCAGAGGTGAACGCCTTATAGCGAGGGCTCTCGCTTTCTCTTTCTTTCACCTCGAACTCTTTCTGGTTCACTGTGCTCGCTGGTTCTCACCTCGTCTTCAATACACTCATCTCTTGCTTTCTCTCCGCCTCGCTGAAGCATTTTCTAATCGTTTAGTTGTTCTGGTAAAGCCAAGTAGTTCATTTTGAAAAAATATGCTGATTTGTTTTCTTGCAGAGACTAAGATGAGAAGTTTGATACCATGTCTGTGGTAGAGAGCGGTATCGATCTTCTCACCTGACTCTCATTATGAAAGTGAATAAGCGTGCATTCCCAAAACATCAAACTATACTCCACAAAAATATACTCTGTGCCAATCTCATTCCCAACTCGTCAAATACCGCCGCTTTGTTACGGCCCGCAGCGTCTGATAGAGATGGTGCCCCGTGTGAAACCAAAACCAAACGTCAATGTTGCCAAATGTACTTATAATAACCTAAACTATAGTCTTTTTTCCTAAACTTACCCAAGTGGTTTTGTTACCTAAACATAAACCGTGTGTCCCACATGTTAAAAACCGCACCCATGAGTGTAAATACAAGTACTACTTTTGTTGTCTAAACCTAACCAAGTAGTTCTGTTTCATAATGTCAACCACGTGTTTAAAACTCTGACCATTTCACGATGTTACACAGAGCAGTCATACATGTTGTTTTGGGAGTCATTGGCAAATGATTCTGTTATTTAGGTATGCAGACGTGTTGTTCAGAAACGTCTGGAATTGCAGACATACTGCTCAGTAGTAGCAGAGTATTTTTATGCAGAGAATGAGGGAATGTGAGTGAGTGATTTCAGACACAGCTGTGGATTGTTTACAGGCAGGTTCCAAATGGCCATCGGAGGTCCTGGGAGAATTCCTGCTGGCCTGTCCTGCTGCTCGACCTCAGTGGCCAGGTCAGCGTGGAGCAGCCCAAAATGAAATAAGCAATTTAGAGCAAAAGCAGCAAAGTGCAGCCACATTTAGTCAGTCTTCCCTCCTGCTCTCCTTACCTACAAGTATTTCCTTCCAGGTATGGCGAATGGCAGGTTGCCCTACTTTTTCACCCTTGAGCTCTTTCACAGTCCCTTCAATATGCATTTCGCTCAACATCAATGTATGGCGTAAAAGTAAGAAAGCTAAAACGTTTGCACTGGATGGCATTGGAAACATTTTCTCTGCTATAATATGAGGATAGACAGGTTAAAAATAAAGAAAGAAGAAAGAAAAATCTGTCCATGCATCCAGCCGGTTTCTGTATTATGCTGTTCAGGTTGGCGGTGAGTTGGAGCATATCCCAGCATGCACTGGGCGGGGAGGCAGGGTACACTCTGGACAGTTCACCCGTCTATCACATAGCCCAAACCTGACTCAAATTTCTTCCAAATGAAATGGCATGATGGAACCGTCAACACCCATTCATGCCAGTGAGGAAAGTGTAGGAGTCGTCATCTGGCATGTTACTGTCTTACATCGATGGAATCTGGCGTGTCTTTCATAACGCTACAGATTTGTTTCTTTATCAAAAATAATAATAATTGGGAGTCTTTGTTAACATCCGCTGTGGTTTGTTAAGCATAGCTGTTATTACTGGGCTTTAAAACCTAATGTCTTATTGAATAGAAGACAGCTTTTGATGTTTGTTTTTGTGGCTCTTAACAAGAACAAATACACCAATTTTAGATGAAAGCTGAGCTGTGTATTGTACTAAAATACTTTTGTCAGTTATAAATATTTGGCATGATGATGCATATTGTTTGTCTTGCAGTGGTGTGTGTGTGTGTGTGTGGGGGGGGGGTGTGTGTGTGTTGGATTCAGTGGTGAACAATAAACAATCAAACAAAGCAAAAAATAAATAATGGTTAATTTGGAGTTGTCAACTGCTCGAATCAATGGGGCTAGCGAGTCTCGTCTTAACAGTTGGCACATTGCAGTCGAATCAGTCAAGGTTTTTGATGTGTTGTTTTCCCCCTTTTATGTTTATTTTTTTATTTATATTGTTATGTATCCTGTGTTCTGTATGTTTTGTGGTTTGTTTATTAATGTACGTAAAAAATAAATAAATACAAATTTGATTAAAAAAAGCAATACAAATAGCCATTTCTGAAAACCAGGCACACAGCTGGCTATATGACATGACTAAAATTTAATTATGACATGTAAAACAACTTTTTTTTTTTCTGAATACAAATGATATAAGCAAATCATATTGCCTTATTTTGCATATATTTTTGCTAGTTTCGCTGGAATGAACATTTCTAGAATATTCATTTATTTAAAAATGGATCTAATCCATCCTGTGTTTTTTTTGTGTTTGTTTGATTTGAGACATAACAATACTTTAATTTAAACAAAGACCAAAGCACAACAGTCAAACAGTTGCACAAACAGACTTTTCTACAAATGAAGCTTCATGAATCATTATTTGTATTTGTTGACCCCACAAGAAAAAAAAGACTCAAGGAATGGCCGTTCAGTGAGCGCCATGTAGTGGGCTCAGAAAATAAAGAAAATGGCTCCTGAAGCTTCATTTGGCCATCACGACCTTTAGCTCTTTGGTCGTTTTTTTTTTTTTTTTTTTTGGAAATAATTATCATGTCACAGAAACCACTGAGTGAATCTTGTGTTTTGGATGTTATTATCATACTATCTGTGTTTTTGTTCCGGTGCTCTGCATGTGTTAATTATAGTGAGCCATGCTAGCTGCTTCCCTCTGCTTCCAGTCTTTATGCTAAGCTAACTGCCTCCTGGCTCTAGCTTCAGACATGAGAGGGGTATCAATTGTCTCATCTAACTCTCAGCAAAAAAAGCAGATAAGCTTATATCCTGAAAAGTCAAAAAGTCAAACTGTAATATTTCTGTAATGGAAAATCAGCCTCTGCTAGTTTTCAAACCGTTAATCATAAGGCTTCTACATGGTCCCTGAAGGGTCCTAAAGGGAAGTGATGGATTTGTTTTAATTGAGCTGCCAACACTGACAGAAAGACAAGATCATTTCAGGGGAGTCTTAAGACGTTTTTATCATCTGTAACTCTAAATCGTCCTTACACACACTGATGCATCAACTCCCTGTGACACTTCACACCAGCAAACATAATGTCAGGGTTCCTACACATTTTCCATTTCAAATTTCCAGACTTTTACAGACTTCGAGGTAGATTACGTAGCAGACGACTCCACCTCCTCCATGTTGGACATGTCGAAGGCTTTTACACAAAGTTGTATCTTTCTTTCTCTGTATATATTTGGGATTGTCGAGCCAGGTGTCAGAAAACTTCTCAAACAGGAAGTAAACTAACCGCTGCTACATATACTCAAATTATTTTCACTTTACATGTTGAATAAATTATATGATATTATTGTTCCGCCCATATATTATAAATAAGAACTTTTTTTCCCTCAAAATATTCAAATTTTTATTCTGAAAATATTCTGACTTTTTCTCAAAATATTCTAACTTAAATATTATTTTTTGTGAAAATATTCCAACTTTTTTCTAAATATTCTTTTTTTCTGTGAAAATATTCCAACTTTTTTTCTCTAAATATTCTGTTTTGTGAAAATGTTCTGACTTTTTGGCTCCATGAAAACACTCATGTTTTTTTTAATTTTTTTTTTTAGAAATCCTGAATTTTATATTTTAGAAAACAGAATAGGGGCAATAGTCTGGAAACACAAATATTATTTTTTCCACACTAATCCAGACTTGGAAAATACTAAAATAAAATTCTAAATTGTTCCAGACTACATAGGAACCCTGTAATGTGAGTTGTGCCATCAAGGGAAATGTAGAGCCAGGTAACAGACGTTGCCTTTTCTATGAGGCTTCTCAGAATCCAACAGAAGTTTTATGTAGCTTCATTATGTGTTTCTCCATTTTTCTTCAGTTGGCCTGTGGACTTTTTGGCTGGTTTTAATTCTACTTCCAGGAAAAGTCAAGTAAATGTTCTCTAATGAGTCTCTTTGTGCAGTCCCCCAACCCAAAAGAGTGAACAAAGATTTGGAATATGCACAAAATTTAGCATATTTTACAAAAAGATCTTCACTATGATGAGGCTGTTTGCCCTTGTAACGCAGTGCCAGGCGCTGCTGCGTGCACAGTATCGTGCCAACCCTCCCACGCACATGCACACGCACACACACACACACACACACACACACACACACACACACACACACACACACACACGCTTGCATGCATGAACTCACACACAATGCCTTCTCCTCCCACAGTTTGTCTTCACTCTCTTAGTGAAAAGAATGAAGTTGCTGTAAAAATGAAATCACTTTATTTTGATAGTCCATTGGAAGTTCAGTGCAGTTCTATTGTCAGTAATCCATCACTTCAAAATCAAACCCAGTGAAAAGCAGTCTACAATTCACAGTCTACTCAGTGTCGAGGTTATCCATGAGTTAACTTAGGCCTGGGATCTGGGTTAGGGCTCTGGTATGTGATGTAGCACAATTATTTTATTAAGAGCAGTGTGAAAACAATCAGTCCATTAACTGATTGGTCAATTGATAGAAAAGTGTCCACAATGTTGCTAACCAATCAGTGATCACCCAACACTAAGCTTCTACAGCCATGCAGCCAGTCCTCCAAAAAACGTCCCCATAGGTCTTTTGTACGGGAAGCTTATTACGACCTGCAGTTACGTTTTGAAGTTTATCGCCCTCTAGTGGTCGTGTATTGATGTTTTATTGTGAGGCGTCTCCTTCTATGTTTGTTGATGTTATGGTGACAAAAAGCCGTGTTATGGCGCCAAGAAGAGGGAGAAACGTGCGAAGCGTGGGCAGTAGGGGTGATGGGTGGTCCAAAAAATGACTGTGTACGTGACATCTGCATCATGGGACGTGGCGAGTCATGTGACGTTCTGTGGCACATGACACAGATACATGGAAGTGATTTAATGTCTCAAATGTCATGATTTTAATCCAAACCACAACCTTTTTTCTAATCCTACCAAGTTGTTTTGTTGCCTAAACCTAAACCTACCGCAACGTCCGTTTAACAACGTTAACGGCATGTTTAAAACTGCAAACCTAACGTTTAGGTATGAGGGTGAAAAACGCTCATATGGCTCATATTTACTTCCACCACAAGGGGCGCTAATTTAGGAAACGTCATATCAGAGGGTCGGAACATACGACCTACATGGTCGTATGGTTTGGAGGACTTGTTGCAGCCATGCAAGCTGCTCTGTGAGGATTTGTACTTAGCAGAAATAGTGTTTGGATTTCCACGAGCCCATGAATGGATGAAAGATCTTGGATAACGTTGGATACGTTTTTCAGACTTTTTATAATGTGTTTTGCTGTTTTTCGTTCAACCTTCGTCAAAGTCAGTTTGCACTGACGTGCTTTCATTTATCAACACTCTGCTCTCCTCAACATCATTTGATAGAAAAGGTTTTCTGGGACCACAGAGAGTGTTTTTGGGTGAACTATTAATTTTACTTGCTCACAATTTCAATGCTAACATGCTGATATTTACCATTGTCACCCTCTTAGTTTAGCATGTCATCATGCTAACACTTAGCATATTAGCAGCTGATAGTGTGGCTAAAAATTCATTAATTGGTTCCACCTTCTCAAACTTTATATCTTTGTCAGTTTTACATCATTATATATTGAACTTTTGGTTGTTGGTTTGTTTAAAAAAAAAAAAAAAAACAGTCCAAGATGGAAATTGTGAGATATTTATTTTTCACAATTTCCTGACATTTTACTAGTTTAGTTGTTTAGGCGGGAAAAAAATCTACAAATAAATCAAATTGCGAGTGAAGGGGCGGATCATCGCATCGCATGGCGTTCAACTACGGTGAAATTTGACCGGCGAATTCTGAGACAAAATATGTGTGACCGCGGCTTAAGCCAGACCGAAACATAAACATTTGCATGAAGCAAATTGTGTTGTTAGAACTAAACTAAAGTATGTAGTACTACGATGAAGATGAACAACTTTAAACTATCAGTTCACTCATTCATTGACGTTACTTCCTGGTTGAGAGTTACTGACAGATCACAAAAGTCAAAAATGGAAAATAATTAGTCACTTAAAATACACTACTGTACAGTACTGTACTGTCCTAAATGACAGTGACTAAAACTAAACTGAATGAAATGATTTAAATCAGACAGGTGATTTGTAACTGTAAATGTACTGACAATTTTGGAGAACATTCAAAATAGTCCCTGTAATCAAATATTCACGTGTTTCTTCTTCAAATTACAAAATTTTAGGTTTGTTTCACATGGAAACATAATCTCTCAGTCATATAATATGGTACATAATAGAGTCTAAAAATACTGTCATGTTTGTTCAGAGGGTCGCAGGAACGGAGGGCACAACTGTGTGTCCATTCTGCTGAGGTGTCAGTGAAGGTCGAGGGTAGTTATGTAAAATTTGGACTCAGGTGGCTACAGGATTTTGTTTCCATGCCAGCAGATGGAGAATTCTCCCACGTTTACCGTAACTCAGTTCAGCAGGGGAACACACACACAGTCACAAATGCAAGGAGACGAGCAAACAGTAACTGTCCCTCATTTATGACGAAGTAGTGTGTTTGTTTGCAATCAAAACCCTTCTGTTTCACTTGACTCATTATTTCATTCTCTCCGTTTCCTCTTCGACTTCTGGGAAGTAAGACGATCAAAACCAAAGATGATTTATGGGGTGTGTGTTAACAAGTGGTTTTCAATGTGTCGCAACAATCCCATCATAACAACACACAGAAATCATTATGGCCTTGTTCAGACTGGCAGCCCACATTTTCTTTGGCATATCCACATTGTGTCCGGAAAGTCTGGACAGCAAAAGACCACATGAAATGTAATTTCTGCAAATTTGGAGGTGGTTTGAAATGCGAGTCCAATTTCTACAGAAGCGTCTCAGTCCGGAGGCTCTGGCTGCTCAAATCGGATTTGATGATGGACACAGAACCTGCTAAACTAGGGTGACCAGACATCGCTGTTTTCCGGGGACAGTCTCCGTTTTTGGAGGTCTGTCCTCAGAAATGTCCCTGTTTTTAACTGTGCATTAAAAACAGGTCGCAAAGTGAAATAATATTTTTGGCCCCAACAGAGGGGGCTGCTTGCTCAGACTCAGGACTAGGTATGACTGCATACTTAATACCCAATTTATGAAACTGGAATTGTCCCCTTTTTTTATTGAATAGATAATAACATTGGATATTGTATTGATGTATTGACCGCCAAAGTTGAAATGTCTCTGGTTTTCATTTCAGAAATCTGGTCACCTTATGCTAAACGTCCTAGGGGACCGCCGACACCGCCGCCAGGTAATGGCCTCGACTAAGCGTCAACGGCTGCTTTGATGATTTCACGATTCATCAGACTGCAGAGGCAATAAAGCAAAATTTCTAATTCCGCCAAACTTGTATGCTACACTGGTTAACGTTACCGAAAATGAGCCAAACAAAGTTGTCGCTCATCTGGCGATAGCAATGTGCTGTGACAAGAGTGTGTGGATGAAATATTAAGTTCTTCTATTTTAGTCATTTAGTGGCTGGCTAGTTAGCAGCTAGCTAGCTTGAGAAACAAATTGGATTTGCCTGCCGTCTGAATGTAGCATGTACTTACTGTCAGCTCATTAAGAGACATATTTAGTGATACAGGACATCATTCCTTCCTGTATCTTCTTCATCAGCATGTCATTCAAATGTATGAATAGAGTGACCCAGTTTGTATTTCTAAATCCCGGAAATTAGTTCGCATTTTAGCACTTCAGGTTCCCTCGTCTCTAAGTCAATGTTTTTTTTGTTTTTGTTTTCAGTTTTGAATGTGTTTTTGGTTAGACATCTGAAATAAGGTCTGTGGTTAACACAAGCTTCAGAGATTTTCACATTTTGTTTTATGACTAAATAAGTGGGTAACTCCGCTGATGAATTTTGAAGCTTTTACGTGTCTTTAAAAAGACGGTTGCTAACAAGTGGCTAAATAAGACTACAGAGGTTGTCGAGGACGTTAAACGTCACCGACAGTTTAGTAGTGGCGAGGGTGACGGGGAACGGTGACATGTGACCTTTGGTGTAGTTCCTTTATAGCCTAACATTAGCTTTTTACTTCTGCCGATTGCATTTACGCTTCTAAAATCATAAAAGTGGTGTTCAGTTGTGAAGATTATCTTGCTGAACAAAACGTGTGGGTATCATTCGCCACAGAGCTTATTTTCTGCAATGAAATCCAATGCAAAAATCCCATCGGCTTTTTGATGAGTGAACCCATGGTGAAGCTAACTTCCGGGTTGGTCTACAAAAAGACGTCATTAGTATCATTGTGGCTCTTTGTTTTCTTTCTTGACACAAACACATACTACTCTCAGTGAATCCTGCATCCCATAATAACAACAATCCACAGCCATTCAACCAACTCCATTAACCAGTAGAGCAGCTAACAGGAGAGTGATCCTCATGCTGGTTATTGTCCTGCAGCTGAAGATCCTTCGTACTAAGTTTGTTTAAATTCATGCCTGATTTATAATTAAATGCCTGATTTTATGCACAATGATTAAAAAATTATTTGAATTATGCTCCAGGATGTTCATATGTATCCCAGTGCTTTCATTCACTCAGTGAAAACCAAGGACACACTCTCAGACCCTCTCAACCTGGCAGCATTCTGTCTTTAGTGAAATATGAGCACCACACAGGGTCACGGACGGTGGAGCCCCGACACAAACAAACCACCTGCTGAGAGTCCTCTACTGCATTAACAGAAGTGCATGCCCTCGCCAAGTCAACAAGTCAAGTTGCAGTTTACATCCTTGTCTCTCCAGACTCATAATATAGTGCAGAATTTGAAGGAATTAAATAAAAAGGTATTAAGTGTATTTGTTGGCAAAACGTGGATGATTCACACACATGTTGAACCCTGCAGCACAGAAGATCTAAACAATCAGCACAGTTTAATATTAGTGTCACCAATTCCACCAAATGTCTCCCCTTCTGTTTCTGAGTTATGGTGTTGAATAATGGCCAGAAAAGTGTTTTGCAGAACATTATGAAGTCACAGTGACCTTGACCTTTGACCCCCAAAATGTAATAAGTTCATCCTTGAGCCCAAGTAGCTGTGTTTAGGCAACGACACTACTCAGTAAGGTTAGAGAAAACAGTTAAAATCAGTACATTTGCTACATTACTTCACTTCTATGCCTACATACATGATGTAATTACAAATGTACACTGACATAAATCTGGTTGTTACATCACGTTAAAATAACTCACCATTTACTTTTATTTTCAAACGGGAAACAAACACCAGTCTCCTGGGTCAAAATATGCGATAACGTTGTTGGAATATTGCGATAAATAAACATTCATATCAGTTTTCTTTCTTTCCTTTCTGCTGCTTGTTGAATTAAAACATTTCATTCAACAAATTGAACATCGAACTGAACAGAAAAGGCACGATTTAAAAAAAGAATGATAGTTACATTTTAAAGAGCAGTTTTTTACCGATACTCTCTTTCAACTAACTCAAAAAATCCCTGAGTGTCTTTCGAGATAAGTCGCAGTCTTTCACGATGTGTTCATTGCGAATGTTGATATTGCGATGATGATAAAAAACGATATATGGTGCAGCCCTATCGCCCACCCTAAACTGTCTTTCTCAGTCTTAATATTACGTTACGTGACTTCCTGCTTTGCTCCGGCCACTAACACTAACAATAAAACGGAAATATAGGTCGTAATAAAGTGGTGTCGTTTTTCGGTGGATAGTCTCAGAAATACATGAGTGATTGCAGTAGAGGGTCGAATTTTACAAGACTTTTCATCACTTGTGTCTTGTACAATAAAGTAATGAAAGAGTGGGAAGGTGGCTGCTGTGAGGGAACAAAAGAGCTCACTGACTGGTTCTTGCTGCTGTCGTCGCCCTCTGCTAACACTTGAGAAGAAGTTTCTCTTTTATTGACAGCATGATAAAACAAATGTATGCATCAGTGGCACTTGAGAATAAACTTAACTCCACTGACTGACTGACATCAGTGGTCTTGGGAGGTAAACATCCAGACCAGCCTACAGGAAATGTGCAGTAAGTAATGACTGAACACACACTGACACACTCTGCTAGCTACAGCAGTGCAGCAGCTGAGTCATAACATCCCATCACCAAACAATGGTGATGTTGAATAGATATTGATTTGCCACCCAGCAAACAGCAGTGAACGATTATGTTCAACAAAAGCCCCCAAAATGAAGGCTATGTCATCTCCGGCTGCCGCTACCTGCAACGTTTTGTGAAATCACGACTTGTCTGTCTGCTGTCACTTCAAAACACTTTCTACAGCAGATTTAATTTAAATTCTAACTGTTCCATCGTGCTTAAAGCTTTTAGAGCGTGTTTGACGGATGGTGACGTGAAGTACTGTAGGTGGTGAGGCTCAAAGGCAATGTGAATGCTACAGTACAGCAGGTGGGACCATCACTTCATCACTCATGTTTGTACTACAAAC
>JAOVVB010086796.1:0-13469 GCA_028570985.1 Heterobranchus longifilis
ACTTTCTTAAAGTTATAGATTTAGACATTATGGGAAATAAGCTTATTTGCTTTCTTGCTGAGAGTTTTCACAGAAAGTATTAAACATGTTACATGTGTCCTTTATAAATTAAGAAATCCCACTAAATTGTGAGGGAAATTACTTTATTATTGGATTATAGGTTGCAGGGGGAAATAATCCTTACAATGACTGATGCATTTCAATTAAGGACGACTCTGACTAGAGACTCAAAATCAACTATTTTTACTGTATCACTTTGGAGAATTTCACACATTAAAGTCCCCTATTTGCTATGACTCTATTAAAGGAACATCTTAATGTTTATCTTCCCTATTAGGTGTTAATAGCCCCCCACACACACACACACCCTTATTGCCTCATTGCCTTTACTGTACACGGACCGATCCCACTTACTGCAGCACGTAGTCACCCCCCAAAGGCTATAATATCTATCTATAGCTCATCACATCTGTCCCAAAAACATATTTAGTCATTAGTTTAGACATTTCACTTCAATTAAATCTGCAGTTAGACTCTGATAGATGAAGGTTATGGAGTTCTTTCATGGACATCGCTAATTGGAGAGCAGCCAAGACATGTGAAGGCAAGAGCAGATTAATAGACATGACATTTATGGTCACAAGAGAGAACTCCATGAACGATTGGTCAGCTGTTAACACTTAGCTGGTCAGCTCTATTAACATATTCTGTCTGATACCAATGTATGCATTTAAAATAGTACATGGTAGGTCATTAATTAACCATTTAAATGGCACAGCAACTGTAAAGAATTCAAGGATGCTTCAAGTGTTTTCTTGATGGTTAACAATTTACAAGGATCATACCAGTATTTTAGCCCCTGAACTGCATATTTTATATGCTAATTTTCTACAACACACCTTTGACTTGTTAATCTCCAGGCAGACATGGTTTTATAATCATTTCTTGACAATCTACTTGCACGACAGTAACTCCCACCGGCATGTTTCTTTAGCATGTAGCATGCATGGGTATTTGTTACTGTATAGGGAGGAATATGTTGTGCTCGATCCCCTGCAGGCATTAATCTTCGGTCTGTCTCTGCAGGTTGGGGAGTTTCGGGCTCACGCAGCCGAGTGGACAGCAAACGTGTCGGCAGAGTTCAAAGAGACCCGGCGGCGACTCAGCGTTGACATCTATGACAAGTTCCAACGCGCTGCATCCATCAAGCGCAAGCTGTCGTCCGAGCTGGGTATTAACCCGTCCATCAACCAGGAAATGACCCCCGGCAAGAGAGCGCTGTCCGCCAACCTGTACGAGGACAGAGAGTCCTACTCCAACTTGACTCTCTCCCTCAGCCCCGTCACAGGGACCTTGACCAAGAACGGCAGCCTCTACCTGAACGGCCTCAGCCCGGACTACGCCGACCGGCGGGAGATCGCCATCATCGAAAATCTAAAATGAGGAGAGGTATGAAAACTAGATTCAGGGAACTGATTGAAACACATCTGGTAGCTGACAGAGCTTACAAACACACACACACTTTTGTGCTTATTGACTGAGCATCTGTGATGAGGTACCCGTGCGCATTCATCAAGTGGATTGTGCTCCAGTCATTGATTGAAAACCTCGAGAGTGACTTAAACAGGATGTGCTCACAGGTTCCATTCATTCAATGGAGGTGGCCGACTTCCTTTCATTGTGTCTGTGCCAACGTGATCGACAGCTGTGCTAGCGATTGAGCCAAATCAGAAGCTCCAGACCGGAACAAATGATTGTATCATGAGTTTAACAAACTTATCTCATGAGCAGGAAGGAAATGAAAGCCCATATTGAGGTAGCAACGCATCTTCTTCTCATGTACCCACAAACAAGCCTGTGAACACACATAAATAAATACATAAACTCATCAAACTTAGAAAGCAATAGGTGTATCTGTGCTCATCTCTTGTTGAATTTCCAGAGGCCCTGAAATCTGCATCAGATAAAGAGGATCCTCACTGCTAAAAACACGCCAGAATCAACAATGAACGCTTGTTCTTGACGAGGCCGTGCTAACACAACGGAATGTGGCTTTTTCTTTTTCGTTTACACTTCTTCCAGTATGAATTTATATGCCTTGCATTCGCTGGTCAGTCTTTCCCTCACTAAAGAGACGAATGTTGACATTTTTGTTCCTCCGTGACTGACATTCAGCTTTTCACCCTAAGGAATAATCCACTTGTGCCTTACTGGAAACCACACTGAACATGTGAGGATGGTGATGCATGAAGGACTGAGCTACGCTTTGTCTGTCCACTCATACTTGTTATATATGAGCACAGTAGTAAAAAAAAAAGACATTCAGGAGGCATCTTGGAACAAAAACAGTATATGAAAAAGAGGCAAATGGAAGGAGAGGACATTGATATTTTTTATTTAAGTCATTTCAAGAGGAATCGACAGTATGCATGGCAACCGAATGGAGAAACTGTTTCTTAACAACTGGGAAAATGTCAGCTTTCTGTCTGCCAGTGTGATTTAGTCTTAATGTGTCGAGAGAGTTACACTAACCACACAGTGCCAGGCTCACTGATCAGACCCCATTCTCCCTTATACCAAAGTAACGATCCTGTTTTTCTGAAAGAGGAATCAGAGAGGTCTTCAGTGTGATCAAAGGATCAGGAGCGCTTTCTGCTATTTCTTGAAATTCAACCCACTGTTCTGTTTTTTTTTCATGAAACTGAAACATAAAGCTTGGTGTGTCAACACTGTCTTTTTTTTCCCAATTGGAAACAAATCCCTGCATGTATGGTACTGTAGCAATGAAAGCTGTATCCTTATCTTACTGCTTTTTTATTTTGCAGCAGAATGTAAACCATCAGAAAGCTCTATTTATCACTGCAGTGACTAAATCATCAAGACTGCAGGTCTACAAGTTGCATCATCATAGAAATAGATTGGTTTAAATAAATGCCTCTGTGGCTGATTTGGTGTTGATTAAAGAGTATGAAAATTGTAGGAATGTCATGGCACAGTTAAGAACTACAATATGTTATTTCCATGGTTTTAATCAAAATGTGTGAACATGAGCTACTCTCTCTCAAAGCCAGAAACCAGAGAAGAGAGTCTCAAACTTGTGATGTCATCAAGTATAAAGTCTGGAGCTGCTCCATAGACAATGAATGGGAGACTGATTTATTTTTTTATACCCAAATGTACCCATATACTCAGAACTGTTAAGCGGTACGTCCCAGGAGCTTGAATGTATTGATGTTTTATCGTTAGGCGGCGCCTCCTCGTGTCCGTAGTTATCGCGGGCGCAAATCAGGAAGTCATGTGACATAGTATTTAGACTGAGAAAGTGACTTTAGGATGGGCGGGAGGGGTGGTGGATGGGTCAAACAAACACAGGACTTGATCATTTCACTTTTAATCTAATTCTTGCGGATCTCCTCAAACAACCTCTCCTCAAAACAAGTGTCCATTTTGTTACGATCGTCTTCTTTTCTTCTTCTTGGCAAACCAGCCTACAGAGCAGTTACTGGATGTAACCCTGGTTCTATGAGTGCGTACAGAGCTCTCTACATACAGAAACAACAGAGCTTGCTATGCGTATGGGGCACGCGGTCGTTGTATTCGGGCAGCATGCGCACCGACCGACTGCGACGATGACGATATTACATCACACGCACCTCGTGCACATGCAGAAAGTATAAATTGGCCTTTATATGTTGGTGGTCACATGGTTGAGCCAAATTCTTTTGTTGTGGCCGTGACGTATTTGGGGGCTCGTCCCAGCAGGGGTGCTCTCATTGTCTATGGAGCAGTTCCAGATTTTATGCTTAATGACATCACACATTTGAGTTTTAGCACTCTAGTTTTTGGATTTGGGAGAGAGTTGTTCATGTTTACTAATATTTTTTGGACTGTCTTGGACCATAGGAATAACATGTATGAATTTTGAAAATTGCCGTAGTTCCCCTTTAATATCTCCCTTTGATTCTTAATACAAAATATAAATTTTTATTTCATATTTTAAACAGGCCCCTTTTTTAACATGAGGATGAGAATGGATTGCTTTTGATGACACGATGCAGTTTAATGGTTTGGATTGTGTCTTAATGGTGTTATTCATTGCTTTTATCCAGCACGATATGCTCAATACATTTGATAGTGCTATTTACACTTTGTAGCATTAAAATATATTTACAATACAGTGTGACTTACAAGACAGTATGCCATATGTGGCAAACCAAGCCTACATGTCTGCTATACCAAATGTCTATAATGTATGGGTTATCAGGTGGAAAAGAGTTTTTTTGTGTTAAAACTGTGGCAGGAACCATTTGCACCAGCTTACAAACGTAGCCTCTTTGTTACTGAAGTGATTAGGTGGAGATTTATACAAAGCAACAAAGATAGGTCTTACTTAGATATTAGTTGTTACTCAATATTTACACCCATGCAACAGTTACATAGCTAACTGAATTGACTAACAAAACTTATGTTAGTTTGCTAATATATTACCTGAAGACTAAAAGAGGTCATGTATGGTCGATACATCTGACCTGACACTTAGCTGTCTATTGATGCCTACTGGGGAGATTTTAAATAACATTTCACAAAAATGATACAACAAACTTAAATTTAAGAAAGTTTATGCCAATACAGTTAGACTAATAATAACCAGCTAGCATAGCATAATCTCATATTTCCCCACTCATTTTAAACTGCATAATACTACAAATTATGACACACATTTCCCCATGTATGCATACATAAATAAAACAAAGTAATACCTACATTTACGAGAGAATATATCGCTCAGCCTCCTAAAACTGTAATTCTTTATTTGAAGGCACCACAGATGTTTCCTAGCAACATATTTACACATTAATAAAGTCTTTACCAGCTAAGGCATTCCTTAAGTTTGAATGGTCCACCTCAAATTTGTGAAATTAGCTAGAAGTTACTCAGAAATCAGGAAGGACTTCACACACAAACTCGTTGGTGCAACTCAGTCTTGGACATTATTATTAGTTTACAAGTTTGCTCTGTTTTCTGTTGTAACGCTGCCTTCAAATGGGGTCGTGTTTGCCGTGTTCACAACCTCGTAAGTGGACATTTTAGTATGGCGTGTTTGCTGACGTTTTCAGAAATGTCAGAGGCCATGGAAGTGAATTTTTCTGAGGATATATTATAATTTTAGTCGTAGGTTACAGAGTTTTTCTTCGTAATTTTATGTCTGAGGAAATGTTGATATTCCAAACAGCCTCATCTTTATATGTCATTATGCCTTTGCATTTCCTGCATTGTGTTACCCGCTTGCTAAATTGTTAGCCTCGGTGTCTTCTAATGTACACAGCTTTCCATGTCGTAACTACGAGCTCACGAGTTCCATTTGAAGGCAGCATTAATCTCCTGGTTTTCTTGAAAATGTTGTCCTCAGCGTGAGCACTGACTGACTGTACTGTAAGGGCATCAGCTGTCATATGTAATCAAGTCAAAAGGGAGTCACAAAGAGATTGTGAAGATAAAACATGGTTGGGTTTCTAAAAATACCAGTATGTTCTTGTGTTTCTAAAAATACCAGTATGTTCTTGTGTTTCTAAAAATACCAGTATGTTCTTATGTTTCTAAAAAGCAATCAATAGCATCGCAAAACTTACTGTATGTTGTACTGACTTGCAATACACTGAAAAGAAGACTTCTAGTACACGAATGCCTGGGGGAAAGCTATTCAAAGCAAAGCCCCCAGAAGTCATCCTATTGCTTTTCCCCAGTCGGCCGTGTGATTGACAGCCACTTAGAGGCGAGCTGTCAGCGCTGAAGAAAGTCAAGTCTGCTGTCGATGGAGCGTTATGTAATATGTCAGGCCATGCTACACGTGTGAGGATACCCGTGCATGATTGTGTTTACAGTAAATGTGCGTGTGCATGAATGAATGAGTGTGCGTGTGCATTGGGGTATGACAAAACTCATTTAATATCCACCCACAGCATTTTCACAGGGCATCCTCTTCTTTTCCCTGGGTGACAGTTTTTAATTAAGTCTGCGGCTGCATCGAAATCCCAGCTCAAGCATGTTGAATGTACCTATCCATTCATGACGGCAGAGATGAGCCTCATTACGAATGTAAGCACATTCATGATTTAACATTGTGATTTGTGTATGCAGAGGAGTTCAATTAGCTCAGTGGGTATGCTGTGAAAACAACTACGGGCTTTTTAAAGCCACTGGCCCTCATTTTATAAAAAAAAATAAAAAACACCATGCCATAAAAATAAGATTATATACGAATCATAGTCATAATGTGATCGTAATAGATAACAATGTTATCTGGTTTCAGAAAATTGTAATAAAAATGTGCATCAGTGATGTCAAGATCCGTTTTTCATAAACCAAGACTTTAATTTGGATTTGGTCAACTTCCTTAAATTTATGCATGAAAATCTGTTTAACTGAGACCCGTTATGTCGAGGCAAACAAAACTGTTAACTCTGTCTTTTTTTCTTTTTTTTTTAATTCCCAATAAACCCACCTGTAAAAATGTGCCAATATACATGTGAGGGATCATGTACACACATGCACATTTTATAAGAATGAACATGACAAAGTGTTGCATGCCACTTTAAATGTTACTTCCGGTGTTTATAGATCAGATGTGTCTATAATCGCAGGCTTTGCTTTTGATAACAGTATGGCAACCATGCGTTTCCAGTATGTTAATATGTTAATGTGGGTATGTCACCTCAAAACATGACAAACTTTTCAGAAGGTTTAGAATAAAATATTTTATATTCAAAAACACTGAAGGTCATTGTTTTCTTTCAGCTCTTGAAAAAAAAAGCTGCTTATTAAATTAAAGGATATCTGTGGTGTAATTCTGTTTTTCTTTTTACTGTCAACAAATCCCATGAAAAGACCAGAAACACAATGTGTTAGTTAATCCCTCAATACTTTCTGACATCCCCAGTCTGTCTGTGGCACAGAGCTCATGGTTCCTGCTGAAAACACATTAAAAATGTCTCACAAATTCATAATTTCAGTTAATAAAAAAAAGGGTGAGTAATTACCCCAAACAGCTGGGCACTGTAGATTTCAGCAAATGTTATTCAAACAGTTGTAAATATTTGTTGGGGACTATTTTCAGCGACTGATTAATATACATTTGGTGCTCTTGTGAGTATTTCTGGGAGCAGGACAGTATTTCAGGGATTGACTCAAAACTACACTGCCCATGTTTATGCTAATTAAGGAATATGTAACCCAGTGCAATGGTGTGGTACATTTAAGTGTTTTTTTTTCATAGTTTTAGGCCTATGGCACAGAAAAATAACTTATATCATGCTTTATTAGTAAGATCAATTCATTGTTGGTTTTGGTCTTTTGGTGGAGTTTGGTGACAATGAAAACTATAGAATATCACAAGGTTTATCCTTTAAGGACCACTAAAAAAACACATCAGAACAGTGTGTTTGGACTAAAATGTTCAAAACTTTCACAATATAATTGCTGTTTTGTTTTGTACTCGCATATTCCATTCCTACACTGTAGTGTTTGCATAGTAATTTGTCACAAATTCCCAAATAAGACCCTTATTTTTCAAAACAATTATACAGCACTTGTCCCAGATAAACAAGCTCAAGCTCAATCATAAAAGACACAATGGTGTTGTAATCACATGAATACAATTACAGACGTAATGGAGCAGGGCTGACAAACTGATCTGAGTCACAAGTTACAAAATGTTCTTCGTGGATCACAAGCACAGTGTGGACTTAGAAGGCTCTCGGCATTGACACCATCACTTCATTTGTATATATTTACCTCATAAGTTTGAAGATTTCTCTTTGTACTTTTTGTACAGTAGGGAAACTTCCAGTCGTTCTTGTGTACAGAATACAGATATATCTGCAACATGAAGACAAAGCTTACTCTGATCAGGTCTGAGATGGTTTTCCTTAATGCAAACTGAAAGGTTACTTAATGACTCTAAAGATAGAGAGTGACATTGCGCGTCACCTCGCAGCCTCTGCTCTGTCAAAACACAGACAGGACCATAAGCACATCCTCAGACGCTGCAGAGAGGACACGACCCACGACTTTGTGCCCTTCAGATGGGAGCCATTATGATTCACTGCAGCGTTGGTTGCAGACTTTCTTTATATAGACACAAAAAACCACATCTGAGCTCTTTGTTGGCAGAGGGATGGTGATTTGTGAGTGTTTAAACATGCACTCATTTAATTTGATAAATTGTAAATGTATTTATTTTCGGTAGAATTTTGTGAAACCTTTAAACGTTTGTCTGGGCATATAGCAGGAAGTAGACTATCTATACTGTAGGCCCTGTCTACATGTATATGGATATTTTTGTAGACATATTTTTTTCAAAACTGCGGTTACAGTGTGTCTGTGTAGACATGTAAAACGGAGCATTTGGAAAACAATGACATCATCTCCTCGATTCACTCATGCCCATTAAACAACAACAACAACGCCAGCTCGACTACATGCTACATGCTACATGCTCAGATACGGGTAAGCGGTACGCTAAGCAGCAACTTTACCTTATCCTCCGTCCACACACGCGAGTCGGTTTCGCCACAGCACCTTAACCAGTGTACCAGAAAGATCAAGAAATAATTATTAGCTTCTATTGTTTTACTATTGTTTGATTTGTTAATAGAGCAGGGGATTGTGACATCAGCGGCAGTGAGAAACACAATGCATTGTGTGACAGTTTTTCTGTGTTGGTTTGTGTTTGTTGTCGCTGTGTGCCACACAGCGCTGTCCGCCCGCCGCAGATCTGCATACCCGTCAACATGGCGGTCCTCCAGGTGATCCAGACCACAATGCAATGCACCATGACGTAGTTTCCCCACCAAAGCTAAATATGCTCACTGTATTTTCAGAATCTTCTTCTCTGGTTTTTGACGTGTCGTTGACGCAGCCTTTTTCACCCCCTACCGGCCCAGCGAGCATTTGAGAGCTTTTTTGTGTTCTAGTGTGGACAAAGGTTTTTATTAAAACAGAGATTTTTTTTTTAAACGGATGAGAAAATTATCAGTTTTTAAAAAATATCCATACACATGCAGTCAGTACTCCAACGGCTGCTTGAGACAAAGTTGGATGTAAAGAGGGAAGTCTTCTGTATCCAGCAGACAGACGCCCACAGAGGCAGCCTGGTTGCACATTGGTTGGTTCATTAGCGATTCTGTCTGCAGTGACATCAGAGAAAAACGGTGACTCAGCCACCAACCCCTGCCGTCTCGGGCTGGAGAGGTACATGGTGAGAACAGCGGTTACCTCACACACTGGAGCTGGAACTGTGTGTGTGTGTGTGTGTGTGTGTAGGGGGGGGTGGCTCAATGTGACAGGTCTTTTGCAGACTATCTAATTCAGCTTATAATTGGCCCCATAATGCCTTTTCCTTTGCATTTATTTTTAGATTTAGTTGCACCTATTATGGCGTGCTGTGCAGGGCTGCTGTGACCACAAAACACACTATAGAATAAATGAGAGGGTCGTGGTTTTGGAACTACTGTTCGATTACCTCCTTTGTGGCACACATTTTCTTGCCTTGTTAGTATGTGGAACCAGCCGCAGTATTGATGACCTCAGCTGAATAGGACATGTGTCACTGTAGAAACATGAAAAGCCATGCAAGCTTCTTTGTAATCCAATCAATGCTCATCAATATCTGCCTTGTCTGGACAATAAAGCTTGTACGCTTCTACACTTTCTAGCAGACAGTTAGATTGGAAGAACAATTCCTCTCTTGGAGGATTAGCTGTCAATTAGCTTAGCTTAGCATAAACACTGGAAGCAGGGGGAAACTACTAGCCTGGCGAGACCATGCCATGCTAGTGGCTCTGTAAACTGCACTGTGCTTTGTGTTCTAATTTGGGGCCTCAGCTGGTGCCCTGTGTTACTAGCATTGTTCGCTCTTCTGCATGTACATTGGAGTGTGCGGTCCCCTCCGTGTGATTGGCCCTGATGCAGAGACGCTGTCCATAAATGAATGTAACCTACAAACTTTCGTGCCCCGGGGGGTTTCCTGTACCTTTAGGTTTCCACACAACCAGCGGAGACACTGTAAACCAGTGTTCATCAAGAATGAGTTACACAACTCCCTCTAAAACTATGAATTGCTGTTTTTACAGTGTGTGCTAATAATGAGCTGTAGAGGTGTTGGTAGGCATATTTCTTTTCTTTACTTTGGACAGAGCCAGGTTAACTTTTTCCCCTTTCCTCCCATGTTTCTGCTGAGCTCAGCTAATCGCCTCCTGGCTTCAGCTCCACACAATGCACAGACATGAGGGTGCTATAGATATTCTCAGCTAAACTTTGGCAAGAAAGCAAATAAGCATATTGCTCACAAGTACTGGTGTTTTTTTTTAGAGGCTAAAAAACAAGGTTGCACTTTATTGTGCAGTTACATCTGGCTTGTTACATCTTATTAGCATATATGTAAAATACAAAGACCAAAAACAACAGCAACAATCTAAACAATAAACCCAGTAGTTGAAGTTGGATATTCAGCTCTGCTTTTTCTTCTTCTTCTAAAAAAAAAAAAAAAAAAAAACCTGTATTAAACAACCCCCTTATTATGTTTGACCTTTTCAATCAGATAATCACAAAGCGCCTGAAAGTCCACCTGACATTGAAGACCAAACCTACAATCCAGAGGGGAATGATTTAACCTTTAACCTTTCCCTGAATATAACAGCATTTTCCTGCCGTGTCCAGGGTGTTGCAGATAGGATATCCTCTCACGCTGAGAGGATGAATGACATCCTGACCTTTACTGCTTCAATACTCCCTGTGGAGCATGAATATATATATAGTTAGAGAAGGTGTCCTTGATAAATAGTAATGACAGCAACCCAACAATGTGACTTTTAACATACCTTGAATACTGTTTTTAGTATGTAGCAGATATGCTGTAGCCTAATATACATAAAAAGGTCCCAAAATTACTCCGGATGTAAGAAACAAGATGAAGTATTGCAACAATCCATCACTTTCAGGGCTTACTGTACTGTGTGTCTCAGTCTTATAACATATATATTAGTCTTTCAGAGTATGTCATTGATTTTACTTCAAGCTCTTACAGCGAGAGGTTGAAGCTGATCTGTGAGAGGCTGTGAAGCACAAAGTATTTGACATCGGCATTAAAGTTGACTTCACAAGTTCTGGACGGATTTCTACTCCGTTAGACACATTTGTGATTTGACAGCACAGCACAGACGTTGAGGCGCTCATATGCCCTTGAAATTTATTGGGAACTTGTTGCTGCTATCTTAAATAAGTTGAAGGAATAGGTTCTCTCAGTTCTTCCTTCTATAAACAATTCATAAAAGTGCTCTTGAGACAGATCTTCCAGATATTTAGATCATTCCTTACCAGCGGTCTTAAGTGGATTGCATTAATTATGTCCTAAAAATAGTTTGTAAGGATTATAAGTGATGGAAAATGTGAAGGAAACAGTTAAGCTGCAAATGTCATATAAAGAATGAGAAATCTGCAACAAGTCCTCCAACCCGTACAACCACATCGGTCCATTGTTCCTACTACCCACAGGAGCGCCTCTTAAATTACCGTCTCTAACGGTGGCACATCCTCATAAATATAATGCTCACAGTTTTAAACACGTGGTTAACATTGTGACACGGTCGCAGTTTGGTTAGGTTTAGAAATAGATCGTGGTTTGGATTACAGAGGGGGTGGACCCGGGTTTTTTTCTCCTCCCATTTCGCCCCATTAAGGACTCTTGTGTCTGTATTTTTTATATATCGTTGCTATAGTAACTATATAGTTTAGAGAATATTATAGATCCAAGACAAAACTGACAGAAGGGCGGGACTCTGAGAAAAAGGTTGCAATTACAAATCCGTCTGCTACTTCAGCACCACGGACAGCGCCATGGATTTATCAATACACAGCACAGTCAGGCTACTGATATTTCAGAGCCATGGTCGGGACCACAGATTCTAACTTGCACAAACCTCAGTCAGATAAAGAAGAAGTTAGAAGTTAGAGCGAACTAGTAAATATTTATTCACAGCTGTACAGAATTTTGCATAAGGTGTTTTAGTGTGAAGACCAAATTAAAACTTGTAAATGTAACACTCGCAGTTTTAAACACATGGTGAACGTTTTGAAACAGTTGCAGATTGGTTTAGGCAACAAAACTACTTGGTTATGTTTAGTAAAAGATTGTGGTTTGGGGTAAAATAATTGTTTGTTAAGTTACTTCAGTTACAGTGAGTAGAATGTGACGTAGTTACGTCCATTAGCCTGTAGTCATGTAATGTAACTTGACTTACAAGTTAATTTATCTATCTTCTGATCGAACTTTTGGCAAAAAAAAAAAAAGTTTTCTGAATAATCATATTTTTATATTTCCCAAAATTCCCAACTATTTTTTTTAAGTAGGTGGAGCTGTGATGTGGTTAGCTTAACTCAGAAACAGAAAAAAAATACTTTATTTACAGCACGTAACTCATTTTTTCTGTTTGTGCACTGATCGGACAGATTACATCCTACAGCCGCAAAAGCACAGGTGTAACTAATAATATAAAATATAAATGACGGCTCCGTTACATTTCGATGACAGCAGCAGCAGCATGCCCTGTGCCCTCACAGCCATCGTTAATGATATTGATTTCACCTGTGCTGTCCTGTGATGAGCTGTTGATGATGTGCAGCGGCACTTGTAGGGTTGATTAAAAGAGCTGTGCCTTTTAACTTCCTTCCTTCACAGTACTGGTAATCCTGAGTACCTCAGGCAGAGCAATCCCCCCCCCCGCCCCTCAGCCCCTGTATCTATAGGCAGTTTGTTTGTGCTGAAGAATAGAAATACGACATTGTGAGTGCCTGTAAGTGCGGCTGTTCCAGAGGGATTCAAGAGCATTCATGCACAAGAGAAACCAATCACTGAGGCCAAATGAGGAAGCAGCTTTAGATCCATCTTCCTACGCAGAGAATTCAAGCACGACCAAACTCCTGGAACTTTGATTGGTGTGCAAAACGGTTTGGCCTTTCGGGGTTATTTTAAATAACTGTTGGCTTCTCACAGGCTACAAAAGTTTTATATGTGCATAGATTCAGGAAAATCACTGCAAGTAAATTGCCGTGCAGTTAGAGATGGGAGGTGAAAGTCCAACAACGTATTCTCATGAACAGGTTCCTATGACATCATGCGAAATAGGACGTTCTATTTAACAGTGTGAAACAGTCGTGTGATCGCTGTTTTAAACACGTGCTTAACGTTGTTAAATTGGACTACTTGGTTAGGTTTTGGCAATAAAACTATGGATAGGAAAAACCAACAGGGTTTGGGTTAAAATCCCTACTTCCGTGTTATCAATAAAGATGTTTAAGAAAAACACACGGGACAAACATGACGTACGACGTCACATATCCACAAATGGAAGTTTATTTAAAGGTTAGCTTAAAATAACGACTCAACCACCCCTCCCCCCCCCCCCAAATGGGCC